>VZQC01008455.1:624531-716570 GCA_009823505.1 Rhizomys pruinosus | reverse complement strand
CCCCCCCCCCCCAGTGCATCTGAGACTCCCAAATTAAAACTAGGCTGGTTACAGAATCCAGCTAAGGGAAACTGGAAAGAGAAATCATAGGGTTATAAAGTTAGGAAGGGGTAAGACTGGCTCAGAAAGGCTGAAGATCATCTATTTCCAGCTGCATGGGCTGGGTGGGGCCCACCATGTGGGAGCAGGTTTGGGTTACCAGACAAAAATCTCAAATGTAGCCCCCCAAATATCCATTTATTTCTTTCCTTGGTCCAGTTAACTATGACCAGCCCCTATCCAACAGTCCGTGGGAATCTCCAGCCTCAGTCAGTAAGGCACATTCAGTCTTCTCTGGGATTTCTCCCAACCAGGAAATTTTATCCAGGTTCTTCCAAACCAGACATCGGTTGCCTCCTCCAGCCCCTTCCCTAACCTCCTCACTACCATCCAGCTGAGCAGCCATAGAGCTTTGCTGAGACTGGCCCTGTCTTTGGCTTCAGATGCAATGTCAGGCTTCAGGGCTGAATGTCCCTGCCTTTAGGCTTGGTTTGTGGATTGCATGACTCAGCCCCAGACACTTGTTCTCTGGTTGTGGGAATCAATGGTTTCTATCCCAGTGGTGAACTGGGACCTGAAACTCCACAGCAGTCATGAGTGGTGAGCTTGGAGCAAGGCTGACACTTGAAAAAGGAAAGAGATCAGGGGTGGAGATGGGGGTGGGGTAGCGGTGTGAGTGGGGAAGGGGCTGGAAGTGACTGACCAGGCCAGAGATGGGCCCAGCTTGTGAAGAAATCCACATTATTTTAAAACAAAACACTCTGAGCAAAACCAGTTTGGGGAAGAAAGGGTTTATTTGCCTTATACTTCCACAGCACAGTTTATCTTTGAGGGAAGTCAAGGAACTAAGGCAAGGAACCTGGAGGCAGGAGCTAAAGCAGAGACCATGAGAAATGTGATTTATTGGCTTGCTCCTCTGGCTTATGCTCCTCATGCTTGGGTTTTTTTAACATAGTGAAACTTTTATTAGCTTTAGCAAAAGCACATCACCCACAGCTAGCTGGACCACCTCACATCACTCAACAATCAAGAAAAATTCTCAAAGACAATTGGCCAATCCAATAAAGACAATTCCCCAATTGAGGATTCCTCATTCCTAGTGTGACAACTTGACAACTGAAGCTATCCAGCACAATGGACTCCTTGTAAGCCCAACAAATACATCACTGTTAAACCATAATCTTTCCATTCCTTGTTCCCAAGTTCTCATGCCAATATTAATATCACAATATAAATGGTAGAACTTTAAGTAAAAGTCCCACATCAATGTCTCTTTAAAAAAATCCAAAGTCTCTTGAGTGTGGGATCCTATAAAATAAAAAAAAAACATGTTAAATATTTTCATATTTCAAAAACAGAGAACCAGGCACACTTAAGAAAGAACAAAATCGAACAGTGTAAATAGCTTGGTGTCAGACGTGACATTCTCTCCTGACCATTTGCCCCCACAAAACCTTAGAGTCTGCAATCTGCAGCATATGCAGCGTCATCCGTAGGCTCTCACTGACTCCACTTCACCTCTGATGCTGTTCTTGGCAGTTGCCCCTTAGTTGCAGTCTCCAATATTATGGAGTCTCTACTGCAACTGAGGCAGCACCTTCACCAATGGTCTCTCTTGTCTCAGATGGTACCAAGCCTCAGTTTCTCTTCATGATGCCTTCAGTTCTGCAGCTTTGATCCTGCCAGAACCAGTAACACATGTGGACACTTACACATTACCAAGTTCTGATTCCAGCCTGAGATGCCAAATTGATCTCATTCTGACCACAGCTTCTGTGTGCTGACCCAAAGGAAATACTTTCCAGAAGTATTCACTTCAGTGATGCTGGTCTCTTGTTAATCATGTTATTTTTCTTCATGGCTGACCCTTAATAGTTGTCCTGGTGAAGAATAGGTTTTGCTCTCACAGATACTTAATACAAAACAGAGCCTTAGAGGCTCCTGGGACCTTGCTCATATCAACCCGCAGCAATGATGTCAGCATGCACAAGACCCATGCAAACTTAAGCAGACAAAAATCTAGCATAAAACTAGAGAAAATAGCAGCAGCTCCCAATCTTAGCCAAACTATTGGAAACTAATTGCAGCTGAGGTGAAAAGAGATGCTCTTCTTTAAGGGAGAGACTCTAGGTAGGCTGACTAGACCCCAGTGATGAATTTCCACTGAGGGACACCTGACTATACTAACTTGAGTAAATATAACTTAAAACATATGGCAGAATCATGATATCTGGTGGGCTAGGGGAGGGTGTCCATATGGGGGAGGGGGTAGAAAGATGATTAAGATGTTTCACAGATATGACCCACATACAGTCTTTGAAGGACTCTCAAACTTCCCTCTGAAACTTCACAAGCCAGGTCTCCATCACCTGCATTTCTTCAAGTACTCTATGGAGTTTCCAGGACAAAGCGCTTAAACCCTTCTACAGTCTTCCCAGGAAACACAGCTTTCACAGCAATATCCCACTCTCTGTTACCAATTTATGTTCTTGTTAGCTTTAGAAAACACTAAAACCAACTTGGGGAGGAAACTTTATTTGGCTTATAAACCCCAATCACAGTTCCTCACTGAGTGATTCCAAAGCAGGAACTGAAGCAAAAAAAGACCTAGGTCTGCTTCAGTGTTTTCTGACAAATTATTAAAACAGAGACCAGATGAGGCCTTAAAAATAGACAATATACTATATCTGAAATGAGACTGCACTCTTGACTTCTAGGATGAATATATTATTTCTTTCACTTAACATGTCCAGCTAACACCACAGGTGTTTTATTTTTTGGTGTTCAAGTTTAAGGATAAAAAATCATGTTTCTTTTGTTAAGTATATATGTTTTCCACCTTAATTAACTAGACCTTTAAAAATGAAAACCTTCTCTGACAGCAATATTTATCTGAGTGAAGTGTGGCTAGTCTATTAAAAAAAATGCATCTGGCCTGGAGAGATGGCCTAGCAGTTAAGAGCGCCAACTGCTCTTGCAGAGGACCCGGGTTCGATCCCCAGCACCCACATGGCAGCTGAGAACCGTCTTTAACTCCAGTTCCAGGGGAATCTGACACCCTCTTCTGACCTCTGAGGCATTGCATGACACAGGTGCACAGACCTGCATACAGACAGTACATTAATACACATAAAGAATAAACAAAATAAAATAAAATAAAATAAATATTTCTAAAAAAAAGTGCATCGGGGTCTGTTTTCACTTGTGGCTCCTCCGGCCAGCCAGGCATCCTCCTCCTGCAGCTTCCTCTATACCACAACGTCCTTTCAGAGCTGGGACCTCCGTGAAGACAGATTTGATCCCCCCCAGAGGTGTTATCTTCTGCTAA
Source organism: Rhizomys pruinosus (assembly GCA_009823505.1). Classification (NCBI taxonomy): domain Eukaryota; kingdom Metazoa; phylum Chordata; class Mammalia; order Rodentia; family Spalacidae; genus Rhizomys; species Rhizomys pruinosus. The sequence goes on along the minus strand of VZQC01008455.1, from coordinate 713,203 downwards.
CTCCATCCCCCCAGTAACTTGTCAGGGGTCAAGCAGATCCGAAGAATCCACTATGACTTTAATGAAAATTGTGTCATCGTTAATATACGTCCCATTTTCTAGAACAGTTTGGGCCACAAAGACGGCAGCCAGAGGCGATGTTCGTCTCTACTGTGGGTTTCTTGAAGCTGCTACTGTTGGGGTCAGGCTTGAACGCATCTCCCAGGTGACAGCGAGAGGACCCCTGATCCATCAGCTTGATTGTTACTTTCTGCTTGAGCGGCCATGGCAGCAAAGCATCATATTCTCCAAGCATAATGACAAAAAACAGCAACAAGTGTGAAGTGTGTTCCTTTGCCCATTCTGTCCCCATTCAGGTAGAGAGCCAGGATCCAGGTTCGTGATCTTAGATCTAGTTCTGTTCTGCTCTGGAACTTCAACCAAGTGGCATAATTTCTTTGGGCCTCAGTTTCCTCATCCCTTGGCCCACTGCTCAGTTGGCTCAGGGGCGCTGGACACATCAACAGCCGCCATCAGGCAGCCCCATGGCCGTGGGGGGGGCGGGGCGGCAGGGGAGGGCGAGGGGGGGGCTGGAAAGTCCCTGCTGGGCTGCAGCTCACACACTTGGCAGCCTCATGCTCCCTGTGCAGGCACTTCCTCTCGCGTGCTGGAAATCCCAATTACTTTAAAAAAAAGGAAAAATATGCGTTTAAAAAAAACTTAACATGAGGGGCTTGGAGTGATAGGCTCAGAAGGTTAACAGTGCAAACTGTTCTTGCCAGAGCGTGGTGGTTGGCAGGCCTTTAATCCTAGCAAGTCCAGAGGCAGAAGCATGGTGGATCTTTGTGAGTTCAAGGCCAGCCTCGTCTACAGAAGGAGATTCTAGAAAGCAGAAGCTACAGGGAAGACCCTGTCCTCAAAAGACTAAAAAAAAAAAAAAAAAAGTGCCAAACTTGTTCTTCCAGAGGGCATGGTGGTGCAGGCCCTTTAAATCCTAGCACTCAGGAGGAGAGGTGGCAGATCTCTGAGTTCAAGGCCAGCCTGGTCCCCTATAAAGTGAGTTCCAGGCCATCTGGGCTATAGGGAAAAATTATGAAATGCACAATTTTCTACAATTCTCACATTTATGCCATTTAGGGATACATATGCAAGCCGTTCCCCCTCTGCATGTCTGTGATGAGTTCACTTTCTATGTAAAGTGAATTATCTTATGACAATGAAGTTGTGTCTTTTCTGTTCATCATGTCTGGAACTGAAATTGATGCACACCCATTGAGATTTCCAAGGCCACCTAGTACCTGTGACCATGACCTCTCATTCTCCTTACCAGGAGGACTGTCCTATGCAGATATAGAACTCTCTGTGCTGTCCATGAGACCTTATTATGATTCTTATATTGCATTCTGATTTGGTTTGTTCTTGTTATCTGAAACAGGTTAAAATATTGGAATTCACTTTGTCCAAATTAGTTTAGAGAAAAAGTGTCTGACCCTGGAAGTAGTGCACTTTTGCTGCCTACCCAGAAAGGGAGGGGAGCGTTCCTGCTATAGGTCCTACCTCCTCCCTGCTACGGAAATGACCAGACTGCACAGGGCTTCCAGAGGAGACAGAGGAGCAAAGGAGCTTCTGGAAGCACTTTGCTGGGCCCCCAGACAGCGCCACCCTGTCATTGTCCACACTCTGCTTGCAGTTCTCTGCAAACACCTGAAATCTGAGGTGCAGAGATCCCAGCTCAACCCAGAGGTAGGAGGCCTGAGTGGCCTCCACTCTCTCAGAGATGTGGACCTGCACCCGGCTGGGAACCTTCCACCAGGAGCCCAGAAGAAAGGGGAGGCCCACCTGAGAGCACTGGGGAGGTGAGGAACAAGGGGGGTGCTAGGCCAGCACTGAGGAGCAGGTGTGGGCGGGGACACAGAGGGCCAACAAGGCTGAGTAGCATGTGGGGGCGGGGCCACAGAAGGCAGATCAAGCTCAGGAGCTGGGAGGGGCGTGGAGGCCGGGCCGCTGAGTGAGCTCCAAGCTAAGAAGCACGCGGGGGCGGGCCATTGGGAGGAGCATTGGAAGGTTGGGAGGAGAGTGGGTGGAGGAGAGTGGAGATCCATAGGACAGTTGGGTGCTGAGTGAGCAAGCCTCCCGCTTGCCCAGTCCCTGTGGGCCTGCCCTTGTGACCCCGTCCGGAGCTGCCCTCTGGTGCTCCTCCTCAGCCTAAGGGCTCTGGGCTGGGTGCTGTTGCCTCCTGCCATGACAGGTGCGGGTCTGCCTCATCTCCTACAGGGGGGCTGAGTGTTGGAACTGCACCTAGGATGGAGCCACTAGGATGGAGCCACTTCCCTTCGCCTGTTGCTGCTGCAGGGAGGATCTGGAGGTAGGTGTCAGTTGTGGCGAAGTGGGCAGAACCTGTCTCTGCCGACTTCTGTAGGCTCTAGAGGACCACCGGGCAGGGCCGGTAAAGGCTGGGTGGAGCTGTGGGGACCAGGCCACGCATGGGCGTGCCTCGCAGAGCTACCCTACTTCTGTCACTGCCCAGCGCACTGGTCCTGTTTCCCCGGAAGGAAGCACCTACTGTGGCCTCCGTTCCCGTGCAATCCTCTGCTTGCCGTGTCCCCTGTCCCTGCCCCAGTGTGCGATCCGGTGGTCCTACCCTGACTTCCAGGCTCTTGGAGCCTAGCTCCAGGAACATGGAGAAGCTGTAAACCATGTCTGCAGACCAGGGACAGGCAAAGCTGTACTCCTTACTCAGGACAAGAAATGCTTTAAAGCAAGGCATTATCTGGAGGTGGACACTTGTGGTGAAAGGTTCATATGGTCTGAGTCAACATAGATGGTCTCCATGCTGCAGTTTAATCTTCTGAAACCTACAAACCAAGCCTTCAGGAGGAAGACATCCTTGGTAATTCGAAGAATGAATGAAGATGCTAGTATTTACAGCTCTTAACACTGGAAATGAGATAGCATAAAAACTTGCATTGGATGAAAAATAAAATAGTGAAGTTTATACTTCAAAGCTCTTCACTTTGATTAGCAAAAAATAGGACTAATATGAGCCAGGTGTGGTGGCACACACCTTTAATCCCAGCACTCATGAGGCAGAGGCAGGCAGAGCTCTGTGAGGTCAAGGCCAGCCTGGTCTACATAGTGAGTTCCAGGACAGCTGGGGCTATGGGGAGACCTTGTCTCAAAAACACCAAAAAACAAACAAAAAAAAAAAAGACTAATATATAATTCAATGAAAATCCGATGAAAGTGCTTGGGATCTTTGACTACTTTTTAATCTTCATTTTTCCATTGTGGTAAATGCCTAATGGGAAGGCAGAAAACATAATTGCAGTATCTTAGGTCATATTTCATTACTTATGCAGCCTTGCTTAAGTTACCTAGACCTTAAAAAAGGAAACATTAAAAAAAGAAAAAGGGGATGGGGCTGGAGCGATGGCCTAGCGGTTAAGAGCGCCGACCGCTCTTGCAGAGGACCCGGGTTCGATCCCCAGCACCCACATGGCGGCCGAGAGCCGTCTGAAACTCCAATTCCAGGAGAACTCCAGTTCCAGGGGAGTCCGACGCCCTCCTCTGACCTCCGCGGCATTGCACGTCACGGGTGCACAGACTTGCATGCAGACAATACATTCATACACATATGGAAATAAAAAAAAAAAAAAAGAAAGAAAAAGGGAAAAGAAAAAAAATGAAACATTATATTTTGTGAAGTTTTCCCCATAACAAAATTAAACCTCAATGTCTATAGGAAAGTTTATCACCTGTCTTAAGTAAAATGTGTTACTTGGATTAATACATAGAATTAAAACAGGCTTAAGATTTATGAAGGGGTTTGCTGATACTTTGTGACTATCAGTAGAAGACTTGGTAGGTGAGGTATGGTATTAACATGCCAAATTAAAAGAATTTTCTTTCAATATATGAAGCTCAATGTTACTTTCCAAAGCCCCAAAAAAGCCCATCAATGTCTTTTTGTGGGGAAGTGACTCAAGGCTGAATAAAAAGCCTTGATGTATCTTTAAAAAAAAAATTAATGTTCTAAACCTCCCAATCAACAGACACAGACTGGAAGAATAGATTAAGAAATCGAATCAATCTTTTTGTTGTCTACAAGAAACCCATCTCCCCTTCAAGGACAGGCACCAACTTAAGGTGAAAGGATGGAAAAAAAATTCCAAGCAAGTGGTACTAAGAAGCAAGCAAGAGTTGTTAGTCTAACATCAAACAAAACAGACTTCAAATTAGTACTAATCAAAAGAGGTAAAGAGGGTGACTACATTCTTAGCAAAGGAACAATTAATGATGAAGCCCTCACAATCATGAAAATACACGCAAAAAAACACTGGTGCATCAAACTTCTTAAACACATGAAACTTCATAACTACTACAGGACTTTAAGGCAAAAATTAATCCCAACACACTAATAGTAGGGGACTTTAATACCCCACCATGCCCATTAGGTCAACTGGTAAGCCTTCATGCATGGCAGGACATTCCATGGGGGAAGCACACACCCAAAAGCACACACCTGAAAGGACACATGACAGGGTGTAAATCCAAATACAGAATGTCTGTTTATGGGGCTGGAGAGATGACCTAACAGTTAAGAGTGCTGACTGCTCTTGCAGTTCGATCCCCAGCACCCACATGGCTGCTGAGAACTGTTTGTAACTCCAGTTCCAGGGGATTCCGACACCCTCTTCTGACCTCCGCTGCATTGCACGACACGGGTGCACAAACCTGCATGTAGACAGTACATTCATACACATATGAAAATAAATAAATAAAAATAAAAAATTTAAAAAAATGGCTGTTTATTCAAATACAACATGTCATTATATAGGCAGTATGACATCACCTCCCAGGGACCAATCCCAGACCCTTGTAGCATCACATCATCTTAATTTGTGGGTGTAGACCAAGAGCTCCTGTTACCCTCACTTGTGTGTCTGGGACACACTGGCTGGAAATGTGGTCATGCCCAGACAAGGTCACTATATATATATATTTTTAAATTTTATTTATTTTTGTATGTGTATGAATGTACTGTCTGCGTGTAGCTTTGTGCACCCGTGTCGCTCAATGCCTCGGAAGTCAGAAGAGGGTGTCGGATTCCCCTGGAACTGGAGTTACAGATGGTTCTTAGCCGCCATGGGGGCGCTGGGGATCGAACCCGGGTCCTCTGCAAGAGCAGTCAGTACTCTTAACCGCTAGGCTATCTCTCCAGCCCCGGTCACTATATTTTTATCAGAGGAACAATTAACCATGAAGAATTCACAATCATGAATATGCACACACCAAACACACCAAACATTTTCATGATTGTGAGGGTTTCATCATTAATTGTTCCTTTGCTACGAATATAGTCACCCTCTTTACCTCTTTTGATTAGTACTAATTTGAAGTCTGTTTTGTTTGATGCTAGACTAACAACTCTTGCTTGCTTCTTAGTACCACTTGCTTGGAATTTTATAAACACAATACTACAGGATTTTAAGGCACAGATTAATCACAACACATTAAGAGTAGGGGACTTCAATACACCACTGTGCCCATCAGACAGGTCAACTGGACAGAGAATAAACAGAGCAACATCTGAACTGAACAATATGATACACCAAATGGAGGTAAGGGACATCTACGGAATATTCCACCCAAACACGAAAGACATACTTTCTATTTAGCACCCCATGGAATGTTCTCCAAATCCACCATATACTGGGACACAGAACAAATCTCAAGAAACACAAAAATATTTAAATAACCCCATGCATTCTATCAGATCACAAGCTTAATAGTAACACCAGAAGAAGCCCTACTATCTACAAGAACTCATGGAGACTAAACAGTACACTACTGAAAAATGAATGGGTCAAAGGAGAAATAAAGAAAGAAATAAAAGTATTCCTGTACTAAACAAAAAGGATGATAGAACACAACAAAACCTATGGGGCACTTTAAAAGCAGTCATAAGAGGAAAACTTATAACCCTAAGTACCTATGTTAAGAAAACAGAAAGAGCACAAGTAAACGAACTAATCTTGAAAGTAAAAACACTTGAGCAACAACAAAAAATGAATCCTAAACCAAACAGACAGAAAAAAATAACAAAAATCGGATCAGAAATCAATGAAATATAAACAGAGAAAACAATAAAAAGAATCCATGAATCATAGAGCTGGTTCTTTTTTAATTTTTTTTAATAATTTTATTTATTTCTGTATGTGTATGAATGTACTGTCTGCATGCAAGTTTGTGCACCCGTGCCGTGCAATGCCTCGGAGGTCAGAAGAGGGTGTCGGATTCCCCTGGAGCTGGAGTTCTCCTGGAATTGGAGTTTCAGACGGTTCTCGGCCTCCATGTGGGTGCTGGGGATCGAACCCGGGTCCTCTGTAAGAGCGGTCGGCACTCTTAACCACTAGGCCATCTCTCCAGCCCCGAGCTGGTTCTTTGAAAAGATAAACAAGATAGATAGACGTCTAGCCCAGTTGACAAGAGAAACAGCAGCTCCCGATCAATAAAATTAGAGATGAAAAGGGAAGTAGCACAACAGATAATGAAAAGATCCAGACACTCATATGAGATTACTTTAAAAACCTATACTCTATTAAATTTGAAAACCTAAGAGAAATGGATGAATATCTGAAATTATGGAAATCACCAAAGCTTAACCAAGAAGAGATTGACAACTTAAACAGACCCGTAATATATGAGGAAATTGAAACTAATTATAAAAACCTCCCAAAGAAAAGAAATCCAGACCCAGATGAATTCACAACATAATTCTATAAAGCAGTTAAAAAAGGAATACAGCCAATATTACTCAAATTATTCAAAAGGATAGGAGCAGAAGGAAATCTCCCAAATTCCTTCTGTGAAGCCAGTATCACTCTAATACCAAAACTAGGCCAAGATACAACCAAAAAAGAAAACTATAGACCCATTTCATTAATGAACATAGATGCAAAAATTCTCAACAAAATTCTTGCAAACCACAAACAGGTACACATAAAAAAGATCATCCATCATGGCCAAGTCGGATTCATACCAGAGATTCAGGGATGGTACAACATACGTAAATCAATAAAAGTCATAAATCACATAAACAGACTGAAAGACAAAAACCACATGGTCATGGCAATTGATGCAGAAAAGCACTTTGACAAAATTCAACATGACTTCGTGTTTAAAGTCCTAGAGGGAATTGGACTGGAGAGAACATTCCTCAACATAATTGAAGCCATATACAACAAACCCACAGCCAACATTATTCTAAATGGGGAAAAATTAGAAGCATTCCCCTTAAAGTCAGGAACCCAGCAAGGCTGTCCCCTATCCCCACTCCTTTTCAATATAGTGCTTGAAATTCCCACTAGATCAATAAAGGAAGAAGGGGAAATTAAAGGAGTACTAACTGGAAAAGAGGAAATCAAACCATCCCTTTTTGCAAATGACAGGATAGTTACTTAAGTAATGTAAAGTAGTACTTTTTCTTTACCTGCATACAACTCTACTGTCAAAATGGGAATCCCTAAACATGTTTTGGAATGAACCTATAGTTTGTTTTCAGATGTAATGATCTTGGTATATGTGTGGTGTGTACATATCCATATTTTAAAGGGATACGAATTGGAAGAAACAACAACAAAAAAGACTGGGTCAAAAAACTGACTGAAACAGCAACTTTCTGCCCAAAACAGTAAACATCACACTGAGAAAAAGATGAAAGACACGCATGGCACAATGCATGAGCTCTGGTGGGGTGGGGCAAAAAAGGGGGAATGGGTCTAAATTTGATTAATGTTGCATGAAATGCACAAAACTTCAATAAATAAATAAATAAAATTGTAGTACACATGCATAATTGAATTTTATTTGGAAGCAAAGAAAAATGATGTAATGAAATTTTCAGGAAAAAGAATGACCCGGGAATTACTGTGTTAAAAATATGTCAGAAAGAGGAACACAAATCCCCTAGGTTTTCTATCATATAGAAGTCAGGGTAATGGAATTATAAGTGTCATGATTCAGAATATCAGGGGAAAAGAAAGGGATCATCCCAATGGGAGAACATCATTGGTGAAGAGCAGTGGAGAAAAAAGATGAATAATAACAATGTGTATTTGTATGTATGTAAGAAAATATAGCCAGGCGTGGTGGCACATGCCTTTAATCCTAGCACTCGGGAGGCAGAGGCAAGTGGATCTTTGTGAGTTCAAGGCCAGCCTGGTCTACAGAGTGAGTTCCAGGACACTGGGACTACAAAGAGACCCTGTCTCGAAAAAGACCAAAAAAAAAAAGAAAATATGACAGTGAAACCTGTTATTTTATTACTAATTTTAAAAATTAATATTTCTTGAGTACTTATTAAGATTCTGGAAGTTAATGCTGAGTATTGTTAATGCACAGAAGAATGTTCATAAAGGGCTGAAGAGATAGCCTAGCGGTTAAGAGCACCGACTGCTCTTGCAGAGGACCCGGGTTCGATCCCCAGCACCCACATGGAGGCTAAGAATCATCTGTAACACCAATTCCAGGAGAACTCGAGTTCTAGGGGAATCTGAGACCCTCTTCTGACCTCCGTGGCATTGCACAACACGGGTGCACAAACCTACATGCAGACAGTACATTCATACACATACAAAAATAAATAAAATTAAAAATTTAAAAATAGGTGAGATTTCAGTGGAGAAGACATGATCTTCACTTCAGCATATGTTGTGCGGTGTGGAAGAAGAAATCAGTTCTGACTGATCAAGGTAGCTGATATGAGAGATCTTAGCTTAGCAATTTGACAAGAATATATCCATGAAGCAAGTGATATTAGAATAGAAAACTGAGAAAGATCCATTGCAGTAGAGAATTGCTGAAAGTTGCCTGGACAAATAGCAACTAAAGATTTGATAATCTCAAGAAATAAAATGTAGGTAAAATACTAGTAGTTCATTACAGAAGTGTAAAATATAAGGATTTTCTTAGCTACAATAATCTATTAAAAGTTTCCATCCATAAGTTCACCTCAATTAGATCACTGGAAAAATGTTATGGTCAGTATTCAACAGAGATGTCCCATGATGCCTGAACATTACCTTAAAATGTTTCAGAATCATCACTCACATGCAGTTGAATCCAAATTATCATGGTCATTTTGGAAAAAAATGATGCCTTAAATAACTAAGTATAGAATTACCATATGGCTCAGCATTTCTACTTCTAAATATATATATGTATATAAATTTTAAAGCCTGTATGTTGAAGAGATATCTGTAGTCCATGTTATTTTAGCATTATTCATAATAACCACTATACAAAGGGAATCTAAATATCTACAACTAAAGGAGTATATTAATATGGCATGTATACATGATGAAATAGTATGGAACCTGAAAAAAGAAAATTATATCATTTGAAATGGTGTGAATTGGAAAAAAATTTTTCTTAATGAAGGAAAAGCATGAATTAATGAAAGGCTAAAAAAAGAAAGAAAAAGAAATGGTGTGAATGGAACTGAAGGATTTTAAGCTAAGTGACATAAGCCAAACCCAGATAGATACATATTGTGTGATTTCACTTACACATAAAGATCTAAATTGTCAGTCTCCTAGAAACAGAAGAAAAGTGGTGACAGAAGCTGGAGAAGGAAGAAGAGAGGTAAAATGAAGATGTTGATATAAAGTTTCGACTAGGCTGGAGGAATGAATAGGGGCCTATTGCACTGCCTAATGATCACAGATAGTTTATTAAAATATATATTATAAATTATAAAATCTAAAAATAAAAATAAGCATCCACTGTAACCATCTTGGGCTCATTCTAGACTTTCAAGGATGCTCTAACACAGAGAAGCCAATAAGTGTAATTCATCACATAGATGGACTCAATGGCAGAAGTCTAACAATCATCTCTATAGAAACAGAGAAGTCCTGTGATAAACTCCAAAATTCCTTCATTGTAAAATCCCTGGAGAAACTAAGAGTGGAATGAACATATCTCAGCATAATAAATATGGAACTATTTAATTAAAATAAGCTGATCAACTCACTAAAAATAAAACAAAATATAATTTTATTGCATATGGTACTCTCTGTACCATAGGCTTTGGCAAAATTTACTTCATGTTCCTCCCATGTGAAGTCTTCCTTACTAAAGCAGATCCACATGGCTTTGCACCACCTGACATGATACCTGGGCTGTTACTGCCTGAGTGCTTAGTTGTGGGGCTATCAACCCCACAGCTGGCTCTTAAGACTCTTTGGTCATGGGAGCCAGCAGCAACTCAACAGTGTGTTTGGCCATGGGCCCATCATTCCCACGGCTGTGTGTTTGGCCATGTTTGGCCTCAGGGCCATCAGCCCTGCACACACACCCTCTTCAGCCTATCCAACCAAGGAGTCAACAGTCCCACAGTTGGGGATGGGGAGGAGAGCAGAAAACAAGAGATATGACATGAAAGTGGAAGCATTGACTATGTGGAATGAGGAAACGGACCAGAAAGAAGAAGGAAGGGAACATGGTGAAAGGCAGTGGAGAAGGGAGGTACAAACAAAACAAAACAAAACAAAACAAGAACAACAACAACAAAAAAAACCAAGAAGAACAGCAACAAAAAACAAGAACAACAGCAACAACAACAAAAAAAAAACAAGAACAAAGTGTACTGATGTACACATATGAAAATTCTGTAAGGAAGCACATTGCTTTGTTTGATGTCTTAAAAATAATTTTTTGAAGCAAGATGCTTCATAACAGAATGGAAGCACATTGCTTTGTTTGATGTCTTAAAAATAATTATTCAAGCTGGGCATGGTGGTGCATGCCTTTAATCCCAGCACTCAAGAGGCAGAGGCAGGTGCATCTCTATGAGTTCCAGGCCAGCCTGGTCTACAGAGTGAGTTCCAGGCCAGCTGGGGCTACATGAAGACCTTGTCTCAAAAACACCATAATAATAATAATAATAATAATAATAATAATAATAATAATAATTTGATAAATTGATTCAAATTATGAAAAAATTGCAGTGGATTCTAGAGTCATCTTGCCCAAAATAGAACAAGTACTAAGTTTATTCTTTTTGTTCATTATTCTATCTTTTAATTCCAGTGCAGTTTTTCAATCTGATTTAAAGCTTAATTGGGAAGTCTTCTTACATGATTTTACTGACATCAATTAAACAGATATGTTATTTGTTCTGAATGTCAGATATTCTTCTGGGCTATCAAGAAGTTTCTTTCACTTTTATTAAACAAGGAAAAAAGAACTCAGTGGACATTCATGACCTATAGATGTTCCCCGAGGAAGGCTAGCCAAGCCTTAATGAGTCACCTGGTTCTGAATATTGTTTCTGTGTAACAAACCTGATGACCTTTCTCCCAAAGAGGCATGTGGCAATATCCTCAAAGAACTGGCCTTGCTTGATGAGAACACAGTTTTTCTCCCACCATGCTCATAGACACTGGGTATCATCTTCACTGCACAAGTGTAACTGTGTTCTTCAACAACTGGGTCATTCAATTGTTTTTTATAGCCCAAATAGCCATAAAACTTAATGGAATATATCTCCTTAACAAAATCCTCTTTGGAATTCTGTACAAAACTCGGCTTCAGAATTGTGAGGGAGAGATGCATGGCTTTTATTAAGATGGCATTTTTAATTAAAAACGTTTTATTGAGCATTTGCACAAATCATACAATGGTTCCCAATCCCCTCCATGTCCCAACTCCCCATCAGAACTCATGCTTTACAACATCTAAGCTAAGTCCTATCCAGTCAAGCTCCCAAACCCAGACATCCTTATGTGCAAATAGATCCGATGAAGTCTAGTTAGCATGTCTAAGATTCCTAGGTAGGGCATACTCTTGACCTCACCCAACAGTACTCAGTCTCTTGCAGTTTTCAGTCCAGGGTTAGTTCTCCACCCATGTCTCTTGCTCCATTTTGAGACTTTGTCCCAATTGGAATGGGTCTTATGTCTGATGCTGACATTGCCACAGGATGATATTTTTTGTTTGCTTAAGAAAAAAATGAAAATCAACAAACTATGTATACTTTAGAGTAATATAAGATCAAAGGAATATGGGAAAAAACTAATTTGTCATCACATTGTCTAACCACAGTATTTTGTGGGAGTGCTTCTTAGTATTTCTTATACAAGGCTGCTTTAGCTTTTGTCCAAGCATTTTCTAAAATATTATAAAGTAGTTGAAAGTATCGGGCTGGTGTAACTTAGCCTTTATATATGCTTCACAACCATACTTAATGCCCATACCAATTTGGCCGAAGGTCTTAAGGGATAACTTTGTTCCTTGCCCTCAGAGGTCAACTAAGTCCCAGGGGACTATGCAAGGGGGTATTTCTTGAAATGTCCTGCAAATGTGAATCACTATTCTTCCTGTGCAGGGAGGTCTTAAAGATCCACTAATGGGACTTCAGCCAGTGTCCAGTCAATAAAGAGGAAAGTCTGCTCATGCTTCAAAAAGGGAAGCCTGGTCTAGCAAGACTTGACTTTGTCCTGGAGTGGATGGAACTGGTGACTGAAAAGCCAAAAGGAGCCAAGGGAGCCCCCCCCCAAAAAAAAACTGAGTGACCCTTGAGGACCAGATCCTCAATTGACCTTGAGAAAACAAAAACCTTGGTTAATCTGGACTATGCGGCCTTAAACATCCAAAAGGAAAGTATAACCAGAAACAAATAAATAGTAAGTCCTGAAAAATTGTACTTCAGGTATAAAACTTGAGATCTTAGTTAAAAGACAAAAGAGCACAGTTGTTTTGCCTGTCTTACTAGCAAGTTCAGCTACCCTACGGCTGCCACTGCTCTTACCATCCTTCAAAGATCTGAGAAGACACAGTTTTTCAACCTTCCAATATGGGCTGAAGACTCATGTCTCTCCAAGAATCCTCCAAACCTTCAGTGCCAGATGGGGACTGGTGAGATATCCAGCTTGTAGACTGAGCTACTACTGGGGTTTCCACTTCTTCAGAGTATAGACTGCCATTGTTGAACTACTCAGGCTGTATCATGGAGACCAGTACAGGAAGATCAAGACAGGATGCAGTGCTTATTGGACCTCATTTGGTGATCTTGGGAAGGGAAAAACCCCAGTGTGGAACACAAGGCAGAACTGATGGTGGTTTGGGCTTGCCAAGAAGGAGACTTCAAACATGACATCTTTTGGCCTCATAAAATAATCATAAGCTGAAGATGCTAAAACCTATGATATATATGTGGCATGCATATGTGCATATTTTGGAGTGATGGATATTGGAAGGAATAGCAACAACAACAACAGAAAAGTCTGCATCAAATAACTAAAACTGAGAAAAAGATGAAAAACATGTTTGGCAGAATGCATGAGCTCTGATTGGGTGGGGAGGCAGGCAGGGGGGCACAGATCTAGATTTGATTTGTAATGTAATTTGATTTGTATGAAAGCACAGAGCTTCAATAAAACATTGTCTTAAAAAAAGCCAAGAGGAAAAAAATCTATTGCACTGTTGGAACTCAAACACTTCTATATTGTGCAGCACCCATATATTAAGAAATATAGAAATAATTTCTTGCTTACATTTATAATATAGGTTACTACTAAGTACAATGCTGTGCCATAGGCTGTACTTCTTCCAGTTAGTTCTATCGAATCATACTTTCTGCAGGGGAGAGCTCTTACAACATGATTAAAAAATGATTAGCACACTGGGGAAGTGTTCTGTATCAAAGAAGCAGCATTGGAAATGACACATTAGCATGGAAGGACAGCAAGTATTAAGATACAGGTGGGAAGGAAAATTGGTGACAATGTCCACAGGAATTAGTTTACAGAAAGCCATACAGTCATATAAAGTTATTCATCCAGGGGGAATAGTAGAAAGACATTATGAAAATGAGTACAATTGATAGATGTGTTTAGACCACTAAAAACAAACGGAGTTGTAGATCTCATTACATAGTTGTTGATTACTCCCAAGGTAAAAGTGCCACTACTGCCCCACAATAGTGTGCTGTGCTAGTCATTGTTGTGATTATTACTGATTAAAGCTGGGAACACTGATCATGTTCTCCCTTACCTGCTTGCATAGTGCCCTCCAAAGCTATGATGAAGCTAGCTTTCAGGCAGGTGTGCTTCCAGCTCCATTTACTTAAATCCTGTGTCCAAGAATGCCTGTTCATCACATAGGGTCTACCTTCACGTTCTGGGAGGCAATCAAGGCTGTGGCAATAGCTGTGCAATTTGGGTTCTACTATTCTGGCCAACAACTCAAAGGATTTTCTCCTGTCTGGCACTCTTCTTTCTTTCTTTTTTTTTTTTAAATTTTATTTATTTTGTATGTGTATGAATGTTCTGTCTGCATGTAGGTTTGTGCACCCATGTCGTGCAATGCTGCGGAGGTCAGAAGAGGGTCTTGGATTCCCCTGGAACTGGAGGTCTCCTGGAATTGGTGTTACAGACGGTTCTTAGCCGCCATGTGGGTGGTGGGGATCGAACCCGGGTCCTCTGCAAGAGCATTGGTGCTCTTAACTGCTAGGCTATCTCTCCAGCCCCAACACTCTTTCTTTCTATATAGCCTTCATCAATACACATGGACTCATGTTGACATATTGTATGTGTAATTTTTCAGTAGGTTTTTGAACTAATAAGTTTCATTGTGTTTTTTATACCAGCTAAGTCTTATTTATCTCTCCTCTCTCTTCTCATCTAATCTTCCCTCCTTTCTCCCCAGTTAAAGTACCCCAATTTTCCCTGTTTCAACCTTGATAATATCTGTCTCCTATGGTCCTCCCCATATTGAGATCCAGTCTTCCCCTTTATCGCCCATAGTTTCTTGTATATAGTTCCTCTCTCCCCTCGTCCCATTTAAATGCCCATATTTTACCCATTTCCCCATTAGTAACACCTGTCTCCTACTGTTCTTCCCATTCAGGTTGCTTCATTACCTCCGTGATGTTTTTACATTTTCCTGGATATATATTCACAGACAGGGATTTAGTGCTAGGATTCACAAATGAGGGAGAACATGCGTTGTATGTTTTTCTAAGACTGTGTTATTTCACTTAGTATGACTTTTTCCAGTTCATGATTTCATCTTTACCACTGACAGGAACTCCATTATGTAACTGTCTCACATTTTCATTATCCACTTGGCATTTGAAGAACATTTAGTTTGCTTCCATTTCTTAGTTATTTTGAAGAGAACAGCAAAGAACATGGAAGTACAAGTATCTCTGCAGTAGGATGTGTTCCTTGGACATTTGCCAACTAGAGGTATATTGTAGGTTCATTTTATTTTTTAAGAGTTCTCTGGCACTGTAAACATAGCCAAATAAACATGGCTATAAATGTCATAGATTGTTGTAGGGGCTGCGATTGGGTGTGAAATGGTAAAAACTATGACAATTAGTCTGGACACTTATTTGATTCAACTTGATTGAACATTCAAGCCCCTCAGCTGGATGGTGGGAGCCTTGGGCTGTGTGGGCTGGGGCACAACTGCTTGAAATTGGTTTTATATGAAGGATGCTTGTGCTTAAAAAAAAAAAAAAGGAGCGAGATACTGACATTTGAATAACTGGGATATAAAATGCTAGTTGTTTTATTTAAGGTTTGTAATTGGAGTAGGTCTCTATATTTTTCTAATTATACAACATCACAGTGTAATACTTTTTTTACTTGTAGGAGAATTTAAAGGAATTAAGCTTACAAATTTACTTCCCAAATAGTAGAAGTCTTAGTCCAGTCATATAGCGTTAAAGAGCGAAAGTGTTTATTGGTAAAAATTTATTTAGCAGGTACTCAACTCTGCCCAAGCTTTATCCACAAGTATAGGTATTTTAAGCTTAGTGAATTGTTTAGATTAGTTAAATAGGTGTAGGTTTTGGTGGAAATGGTATATACAATTGAACTAATTGGGAATATTAAATGTTTAATTTTTTATTTATAATTGTATTGGTTAAGGTATACAAATGGCCTATATATTTTTTTGAATTCATTTTTTAACACTTTCTTTTACTTGTAGGACAATTTAAAGGAAACTAAGCTTAAATTTCCTTCCCAATAAGTAGCATACAGTCATAATGAGAAACAGTTTGGGTAAATTTAATGAAGCTTATGCCTTGGCTCCTGTTTATGGGTATGTGTAATACAATGTAGGCATTCTATAGGTCAAAACATAAAAACCAAACTCTGTCTACAGGACACATGGTGTTTAGGACTTAAGTAAAAGTAAATATTGTGCATATTAAACAACATTGGTTTAAAAGCTGATAAAAAACGGTTAATGCATCTGAGTTAAATTGATATAAATTGCTGTTGTCCCCATTAGCTTTAATTAAAAACTTGTATACAATTACTTTGGGATTGGTATAAACAAATGTTTCTCTAAATTTTGCTGTCATATAGTATCACCTGGTAGCAATCTCTTTCACCTATAGGATGATTTAATTAAAAATAATAAGGTTTGTTTCCCAAGTTAATCACATACAGTAACCCAAAACAGCATGGGTGAACTTGATGAAATCTATCGCTTGATCCACCCTATAGGTAGTATATATAATACAACTGCTTTTTTGAGACTCTAGGGTCAAAAAACAAAAACCTAAAATAATAAAAAAGGGGGTATAGATAGATATGAAAACTTCTTTGTCAAAAAACCTTGCAATCCAAATCATTTAAAACTAACTACGGGAAAGGATTTGTTTTCCAACAGGCCAGAGTATCACCAACTTAATGGCTGTGAAAGAAAAATGCAGCTTTGCAGTGAGTGGGATGTACTAGAAGATGGCAGCAGAAGGATTGACTCCTCTGGGCACTGAAGGAGAAATGCCTCAGATTGCTGCAGACATCAGGCCCCTCTCTGGATCCTACTAGTAACAACGATTTTTTAATGAATCCTAATGAAGCTTATCTTCTAGGTGCTGCAAAGGTTTTAATACAAGAGACTTTCTTAACTCCCCCCCCCCCATAGAATAAGGAGAAATATGATGAATGATGAGGTCTTTCTCCAGCTGTAGAGTTGAGCCAGCTGTTATAGGAGGTATTCTCTTATAAATCGGTAGAAACTGCCTTCTTTAATTGTACTATGGACATAGAAACTGTGAAAACAATTATTCTCTATTCAGAACCAAATATAATCTAAAGTCTCCTTAAGCTATGCACTTAAGCAAATATATTAATACAGGAGCTCTGACATCAACAATGGATTATTCTACCAAGAAGAGATGTTGGCCAGGGGATCCAAGCCCCCACAAAAGGTAAAGGCTCCTTGCCTCCAACTGGGATATCTGCAGGAAGAGAGGATGATAAGGCCCTGCTGTTGAAGACCTGATATAAACCTGGGAAAGAGTATGGAGACTGCACTGTGCAAGCATACAGATGGTTCTCTGGAATGCCAGAGAGTGTTACCAAGGCCACTAACCAATAAAGCAAATATAGGTCTCCTTGAGTCAAGCAAGACTCCTCCATCAGCACCAGCTTATACCTCTTCTGCCTGGAAATACTGTGCAGCAGTGGCAGCCATATGTTGTCTATATCCCAAATTTAATTGGCTATTAGCTCTCTCCTTGAGGAATAACCCATGGCTGATGCCACAAGCTCACATCCTCTAATGGTTAGGAGATGTTATAAACCACACGAAGACCCTGTCATACTTAACAGAAGAAAATGTAATCATGGATTAACATACCATCCAACATCTGTGTCTATATCCAAATGTAACCTACCATAACAATTAGTAATGTTTAATACCTATATATCTAATCACGTGTGCTTCATTAGTAGGATCAAAAAGCGCTATATTATACTGTTTAATTACCTTATATTCTAATTGAATTGTGCTTCATTAGTAGGATTGAAAGGTTTATGCCTGGACAAGCTGGAAGCCCATGAAAGAAAACAGCCAGAATTGACTAGAGACCAAGACAACAGCTCCAGAGAAAGTAGACTGTTTGCTTCTCATCCCCTGTGCCCTTTTCTAAGCCTAGAGAACAATCTGCGGAAGAGGGGGCGCAGTAGAATGTAAGGGCTGCGATTGGGGTGAATGGTGAAAACTACAACAATATAGACTGGACACTTATTGATCAACTTGATTGAACATACAAGCCCCCCCCCCCCCCGCTGGATGGTGGGACCCATGAGCTGTGTGGGTTTTGGGCACAACGCTTGCCAATTGGTTTTACAATGAAGGATGCTTGTAACTCATAAATTATCACTTTTGTTAAAAAAAATGAAAAACAAAAACAAAAAAAATCAGAAAGATGCAGAAAAAAGTTATGCAGAATGCATGATCTGGGATGGGGTTAGGGTGGGGTGGGGGGAAGGGAAGGGAATATATGCCTGAACTGAATTGGAAAAAAGATGTATGAAATACACAAAGCACTCAATAAAAAAAAGAAAGAAAAAGAGGGAGGTGGGAGGTGGGGTACTATCCTTTCTGGGATACAAATGGAAAAACTTGTGTTCCAATACCTATTGATTAAATTTTCAATTTTTAGATCTTGAAACTAACAATGGGAGGAGAATTTTATGTTCCACACAGGTAAAAATCACCAACAAATGCCTGAAAAATATAACAACTTATGGTAGCAGGATGGACTGGAGGATGCCAGCAGAGAGGTTTGACCCATCTGAACATTGAAGAAAGAGGAACCTCAGACTGCCTGAGTCACAGACATTGAGCATCTCTCTGAAATATTTGGGGTTAACTGTATTATAATGGGCCCTAATGAAGTTTACCTTCCAGATACTGAGAAACCTTCCTACCTCTCCCCTTATAGGAAAAAGGAAAACATGATGGTAATGAAACCACTCCCTAACTGTTAACTAGAGCCAACTTGTTACAGTGTAATTTCCTATAAAACAGGCATAAGTATTAATTGATTGATGGCATAGAATCTGTGAAAGGATATTTCCATTAGAGCCAAATTCAATATAAAGGTGTTTATAAGTTGTGTAATTAAGCAAAATTAATTACTACAGGAAAGCTCTGACATCAGACAATGAATTTATTCTGCTAGGAGATGTTGGCTAGGGGATTCAAACCCGCCCCCCCCCCAAATTATAAAGGCCTTTACCTATAAGTGGGATATATGCAAGGAGAAAGGCAGTAAGTCCCTGTTGTCGAAGACCTGGTGTTGAGCATGAAAAATGTTATGAGACGTCACTTGCTTAGCATAACAACTGGCCTCTGAAATGCTAGAGAGTGTTACCAAAGGCCACTAAAGCAATACAGCAAAATACTGGTCTCCCTGAGACAAGCAAGACTCCTCCGTCAATATTCAGCTACACCTCAACAGCCTGGAGATACTGTTGCAACAGTGGCAGCCAAGTGTCTATATATAATCCCAAATCTATTGGCTATTAGCTCTCTCCTTGGAGGAATAACTCACAGCGGATGCCACAAGCTTGTCCTCTGGTGGTTGGGCATGTGTGAGCCACAGTAAGAACTTGTCACCCTTTATAAGAAACCACAGTTTGGGATTGCATGCCATCCAAGCATCTGTGCTTGCTCTTAGCTTGACATAATAATTGGATACTGCTTAATGCTTGTACATCCAATAGCTTGTGCTTTGTTAGTATGACTAAAAAGGTTATCACTGGAAAAGCTGTCAACCCATGAAGGGAAACAACCTGAACAGACTGGAGTCCATAATGACAACTCCAAAGAAATTAGACTGTTTTCTTCTCACCCACTTGTGCCCCTTTCCCAAAGCCCATGTAACAAACTGCAGAAGAGGAGGCATGGTAGATTGTAAGGGCTGCAGAGAGATAGGGGTGAATCATGAGACTACAGGAATATAGTCTGGACTCCTAACCGATCAACATGGCTGTGCATACAAGCTTCTCCAACTGGACTATGGGAACCTTGGGTTGTTCAAAATTTGGACATAGATACTTGCAAAATACACCAGTTACCTAATTGTATGACATACTGAGTAACATCAATGTTATCTGCAAACAACTGTGTCATTATATTGTAGAATCCCTTAAAAATAAAAAAAATAAAATAAAATAAATGTCATAGATGATAGAGAAAACTCCAAGGATGACATAGCTCTAGAAGGATGTAATTTTTTGCTATGTGAAAATGTGGATCATTATGTTTACAGACAAGTATGCCAATCACCTCTCATCAAAGAAGTTTCTTTTGCCACAGATGCCAACTATTATAAAGTTCCATGATTAGTCACACACAGAGGTGACATGTATGTGAAATGCACAACCTTAAGTGACACATCTACAATGGAACCTGTATACCTAAGACTCATAGAACATAGTAGAGTGAGGGGTAGATAAAATACTAGTGAATCTCTCAAATCTCATCAATGAAGCTCCCTCACACAACAGAGGCCCATGGTCACAAAAGGATACAGATGGCTAAAGTGTAGAGAGTAAGAATCTGCAGAGTGCGGGTCCTTGGAAAGGCATCCTTTATTAAATTTATCCACCCAGGGCTCAGGGATCATTGTGGAAGAGGGAGTAAAAAGGTTGTAAGAGGCAGGGAGCTGGTGCAGGACCAGACAGAAATGAGCCCTACAAGCTTCTAGAACCTGGTTCATATGAACCTATAGCATTTGTATCAGCATGGACAAGATCCATGCAAGTTCAGCTTGACAAAAACTTAGCACAGAACTGCAGAAATGGGTAGCAGAGCCCAACCTTGACTGAGGAAATATTGGCAGCAGATGGCAGTCAGGTGAGGAAAACCTGGCCTCCGGATGAGCTGGCACTGAGGATTGTGTGGGGAGAGTAACTTGGCGCAATGTACTTAGCACAGATGACAGAAAGCATGAGCCCCAGAAGGGTGACAAGGGAAAAGCTGGTATAATTGCTATTAAGACTGACTGAAAAATTATGTGTGAAACACATAAAATATTCAACAAAAAAAGAAAAGAAAAAGAGACATACAGGCCTCTGGGGCCTTGCTCATAATAAAACTACAGCAATGGTGTCAACATATATAAGACCCATGCAAACCCAAAGAGACAAAAACCCATGACTGACTGCTCTCTTGCCTAGACCTGAGCCATATCTACATCAGATGCTAGGAATAACCCTTCCTAGCAATTTCAGAATAAATAATATGTGGCTCATGCATGTACAAAATGTGATGCTTGGCCAAAGGATGAACTACAGATGTACCCAGAAAAATCCTACATCTTGGACTAAGCTTCCTGCAAGGCTGACTAACACTTCAATGACTGGAGAGTTTATAATGTTGAAGATTCACAGCCTATTTATCATTTACCTTGGGCCCTCTTTAGCTCCTTGCCTGTGGTGGTTTGAATGAGTGTCCCCCATAGGCTTTAAGTATTTAGACATTTTGTCTCCAGTTGGTGGCACTGTTCTTGGAGGTCTTAGAAGATGTGGCCGTGCTAGAGGAAGTATGTCACTGGGGGCAGGCTTAGTGAGTTTAACAAGCCTTGCAGTCTCCAGTCTCTCTGCTTCCTGTGCTCAGTGCGAGATGTGACCCTTGGCTTGCTGCTCCAGCTCCAGCCGCCATGCCTCCCACCACAATGGACTCTAATTCCCTGGAACCGTCAATCATAAGCTCAAATAAACTCTTCCTTTTATAAGTTCCTTTGGTCATGGTGTTTTATCACAGCAACAGAAAAGTGACTAATACAGTAATTTGGTACCAGAGAGTGGGCTGTTGGCTGTGAAGAACCTTACTGGCTTACGACTCTGCCCCATCCTTAACCTGCTTTCTTATACAATTCAAGACCACGTTCCCAGCGATGGAACTGCCCACAGTGGACTAGGTACTCCCAAATCACTCAACAATCAAGAAAATGCCCCACAGACATTTGCCAGTCCAATAGACTGGCAATTTCCCAACAGAGGCTCTCTCAACCCAAGTGTGTCAAGTTGACAACTAAAGCTCTCCAGCACAGTGGCACTTTTACCTTGGGGGTTAGCAACATATATCAATATGAGGTAATACATGGCTGGTACTGTAAGTGTTGACAAATATCCATGGCTATAGAGGTCATAGACCCTAGAGGAGAACCTACTGTCACTTTCCTAAACCAATATAATTTCAAACTATCTTGTAAATTTTTATCCTTATATTCATGACTCAGTGTAGAACTCATCACTCATCAAAAATTTTCTTTTTTTACAGAGTTATTACAGCAATTATTACAGAATTATACAACTGGGCAACATGCAGAAGATAAGTGACCATGAGCAACCCACCCCAATTGATACAGCTACCATGCATGGAACCCTACACCTACAGCTCAGGGAACATGGTAAATGAGAGGACCAAAGATTTTAAGAGCCAAAGGACCTGGATGCCTGGTGCTAGACAGTGTCCAGTAGACATGACAGGGAAACTGTACCCATCAAATCTCTAAAATATGGTTGCCCAAAATGTACCTGCATAATGACAACATCAGCTGAAAAGCCTATGCGACCTGGGGAATTTCACAAAGTCTCACCTCGAGATGAAGACCTACAGGTAATCAGTGGCTGTTGAAAGAGGGAGAGCCAGTTTTCTCCAGGGATGAGATTTCTGATATGTTATCCAGTCCCAAGTGGTCAGCCTTAATACATATACATGCAGACACTACCAAGTGGACTCAGCATATCATATACATAAATACATATATGTGTGTATGTGCATGTATGTGTGTATATTTATAAATACATATATGGGCAACAAAAATAATCAAATAAGAGGTCACAAAATTGAGAGGTAGTCATGAGAGCCTGGGAAGTGTTGGGTAGAGGAAAGAGAAGAGTGAAATATTATAGATATATTACTAATGTATGATGTCTTCAAAAACTAAAATAATTTTTTAAATCCAGGAGATGTAGGGTACCAGCAAAAGAGGTTGGAGAAAGATGGTCTATGTGAATTAAGACACCTTTCTTGTGTGGTGACACCTTGAATTTCACAGCATTTTTCACTCCTGTGATGACAGTGAGTACACCAAGAGTAGTCACAAAGGTGGAAGACATACAAGCTGGTCTCTTCTTTCCTGTAGTACCTCAATTCCTAAGCTTTGGAGAATGGGCTCAGTGACAGGACACAGTCACTGAACTGGTCCATGGTAGTCATCCTAACTCTCATTCCCTCTAACTGCTCCCTACCTAACAATCAGCAAGGACTGCCAGGACCTCTTTCTAACTATTTTCAAACTTCATTTTCTAGTTTTTTATAGAACTGGTTAAAATGATACCTGTCTCCTAGAGTATTAGAACCGCCTACATACCAGTCACTCTCAAAATTAAGCTTCCCTTTGTTTTCCTTTTCCCAAATGTTAATCTCTATAATGGGTCCTTTTATACTTTTTATATTTTTATGACTGTGTTTGTATTTCATAAATAATATTTTAATCTTCTTTATACCCTCTTCTGCATTGGCACACTCCCATACCCTCCCACTGGATTTCATGTGTTCTGTCTTTGGTGTTAAGACCTATCAAGACTAATGTCCCCTGATATCCCACAATGCAAATCCATCCACTGAGGTCTAGCCAACATATCTAGAATCCCTCTGTTTAATATCAGCTCTTCTTCACAGAACAGTAATCAGTTACCAATAATTCTTCAGCTCAGCTTGGGTCCTACTGTTCATTTGCCCAATTTTATACTGGGTTTTTGTCTAATAGGGTTTGTATAGGTCTTGTGCATGTTGACACCATTGCTATAGGTTCATATGAGCAAGGTCCCAGAGGCCTGTAAGACTCTACTGCAATATGCACCTCCTCCTCTCCCTCTTACATTTCCACTCTCTATTCCAAAATGGTCCCTGAGCACTGGTTGGATGAAATTTAACATAAGAGACCTGTCCAAGGACCCACACTGTGCAGACTTTTAATCTCTATGCTTTGGCCATCTGTGTCCTTTTACGTTCATGGACCTCTGTTGTGTGAGAGAGCTTCATTGATAAGAATTGAGAGATGTATTAGTGGTCTCTCTACCCCTTGTTCTATTATGTGAGTCTTAGGTATAGATACATTGTAGATGTGTCACTTAAGGTTGTCCATTTCACAGATATTTTTTTTTGGTCTTTTCGAGACAGGGTCTCCCTGTAGCCCCAGCTGTCCTGGAACTCACTATGTAGACCAGGCTGGCCTTGAACTCACAAAGATCCACCTGCCTCTGCCTCCCAAGTCCTAATCTCTGTGTATTACCAGTTGTGGAACTCTGTAATGGTCACCATCTGTTACACGAGAAGTTTATTTGATGAGAGTTGATGGGCAGACCTGTCTGTAAAGATAATGATCCAGATTTATCACATACTAAGAAATTAAATTTGTCTAGGAATATGACTTCCTTTGGGTTTTCTCTATGATCTATGACCAATTCAGCCATGTGTATTTGGCTATGTTTACAGTACCAGAGAACTCTTTTAAAAAATTGAAATGAGGGAGTGGAGAGATGGCCTAGTGGATAAGAGCACCGACTGCTCTTGCAAAGGACCCGGGTTCGATCCCCAGCACCCACATGGTGGCTAAGAACCATCTTTAACTCCAGTTCCAGGGGACCCTTTCACCCTCTTATGACCTCTGCAGCATTGCATGACACAGGTGCACAGACCTGCATGCAGACATTACATTCATACACATAAAAAATAATAAAAATAAAAAAAATTGAAATGAATCTACCATATAATCCAGTTATAGCTCTTGTTGGCATATACCCAAAGGTTGCATCATACTTCAGAGATACTTGTATAACTAGGGGTTTTGCTACTCTTCTCACAATAACTAAGAAATTGAAGCAAATTTAAATGACAACTGGATAATGAAATTATGGGACTGTTACACAATGGAGTACTACTCAGTGGTAAAGAAAGACAAAGACGAAAGTATAAAATTTGCAGATGAATGGATGGAACTGAAAACAGTTATACTAGGTGAACTAATACAATCTTAGAAAAGCAAACAATATGTTCCCCCTCATTTGTGAATCCTAGCACCAAATCCTTATATATGAATATATATCCTGATGTAACTGCCGGAACCAGGAACATGGAAAGGAATCAGGGAGATAATTGATACAGAAGGGGCCTGAATGGAAAGAACAGTAGGAGACAGGTATTACTAAGGAGGATATTTAAATGGGAGAGGGAGAGAGAGCATTGTACAAGGAACTTTGGGGTAAAATGGAAGAAAGAGCTCAAGACAGAGGAACCATAAGAGGTAGATATTATCAAGGTTGAAATGGAGGAAATGGAGGTACTGTAACTGGGGAGAGAAGAAGGAAGATTAGATGAAAAGAGAGGGGAGAGATAAATAAGACTTTGCTGGTTTGAAAAATCAAAAGGAAGCATATTACTTCAAAAACCTACTGAAAAATTACACATACAGTATGTCTACATGAGTCCATGTGTATTGCTGAAGGCTACATAGAAAGAAATAGTGTTAGATAGGAGAAACCTCCCGGAGGGGTCAACAAAAATTGCACAAGCTATTGCCACAGCCCTTGATTGCCTCCCAGAACTTGAAGGTAAGCCCCTACTGCTGAAGACAGGCTGTATTTGGACACAGGATTTGGAGCAATGGAGCTGGATCTTGACTGGAAGCCTCCTCCCTGGAGGCTAGTTCTCATACTTTTGGAGAACATTATGAAGCTGCTAAGGGAGAACATAAATCGATGTTCCAACCCTGGCTTTAAGGACTAATAATCACAACAATGACCCATGGAGCACACTATTGTGGGGCAGTAGTGGCACTTCTATCTTGGGAGTAATCGACAACTACCTAATTGGATTTAAAGATGAGTTTGTTTAAAAGTGATCTAAACATATCTATCAATTGTACTCCCTTTCATAAAGTCTTTTTATTGTTCTTCTCTGGATAAATAACTTCATATGCACTTTATGGTTTTCTGTAAATTATTTTCTGCTGACATTGTCTGTCACCAATTCCCTTTCCCATCTGAATCTTAATACATGCTGTCCTTCCATCCTGATGAGCCTTTTCTGTTGCTGCTTCTTAGATCTGGAACACCTCTCCAGTGTGCTAATCACCTTGTAACCATGTTATAAGAGCTCTCCCCTCCAGAAAGCATGATTCCATAGCACTGGCTGGAGAAAGTACAGCCTATGGTATATCATTGGACTTATTGTGGAGTTATGAATTCTCCTGCTGGATGAATGCCAAAGGCTTGAAAGAAGCCTTAAGAGTTGGCGGAGGGCCAACTTGGTATGATTGTGCTTGAATGCTTGGGCTTGGTAGAAGCTTGCAGAGTTTGGCTAAGACTCTGCCCTTGATTGTTTATACTTGGAATGTAAACACAGGAATTGTTAGACATATCATTGCTGAAACCCAATGTCACTATGTTCCCTGTTTACTTTTATGGCTAGGCCTGCTGAACCTTGAATTCTGCTTCTCTCCTAAAGCCTTCCTCACATCTAGCACATATACACTGTGTAGCTTTCTGTAATTGTCCTTGGAAAAGTTCTGCAACCTGTGAGAAATATAAAAGCTTAAGATTCAGAAATAAAACTTTGTCAGACTTCCTTCGAGTTGGTTGTCTGTGTCCTACATCAGAGTGGTGGTCCAGGTCTTGGAACCTAGAGTTCCTCACACTTATTACTAATATATACTATAAATGTAAGCAGGAAATTACTTTTAGATAAAGGAACATATGGGTGCTGTACAATGTACAAGTATCTGAGGTCCAATGTGCATTAGATTTTGGTAACAGCACAATGTCTAGTTTTTAATAAATGTTCAGCAAACGATCATGGTGACAACACTGGGTTCCAATTCCTCTTCTGTGAACATTGCTTAACTGGAGGAGAAGGGCATCTTAACATACATAAAGACTTTCTGGGGCTGGAGAGATAGCCTAGCGGCTAAGAGCACCGACTGCTCTTGCAGAGGACCCGGGTTCGATCCCCAGCACCTACATGGCAGCTGAGAACCGTCTGTAACTCCAATTCCAGGAGAACTCCAGTTTGAGGGGAATCTGAGACCCTCTTCTGACCTCCGCGGCATTGCACGACACAGGTGCACAGACCTGCATGCAGACAGTACATTCATACACATACAAAAATAAATAAAATTAAAAAATAAAAAAAGTCTTTCTAACTGCCTAGAGCTCTGACCTCCATGAATGAAAAGTACAGTACCCTCTCAGTGTTCTAAAGGGAAATCCAGGAAGCTGTGAGCTGCCTATCAGGACAGCTACTTGGTATTTAGTGAAATTGTGGGACAAGTCCTTCCAAAGTATTTATTGTTTTTTACTTTATATTCTTTATTGTAAATAAAATATTAAAACAGGAGAAAGTTAAAACCCAGAACAATACTATCTCATCATTTTCTGTTTAACTGTTTTTTGCTGTGAAAGCATACAGAATGGAATGGATAAGAAGCCTCAGTCTTAGCTGAGGAACTGTTGGCAGCTGCACTGCTGGGTGAGGAAGACTTGTTCTTTAAGGGAGAGACCAGGCTCCAGTGGATGAACTCACACCAAGGGACATCTGGGCACACAAACTTGACTCGACAGGCCTTAACATATATGATAGAATGCATGAAATCTGGGTGAGGGGAGTAGGGGGTTCAGAAGGGGAAGGAGTCTAAATATGATCAAGCTTTGTGAAACTCACAAGAATTCAATAGAAATATTTATTATAGAAAAGGCATTATGCTCTACAGTTTCAGCTAATGACATGAATATTAGATATTTAATTTCTCCAAAATTTCATGTTTAACTCCAACACAATGAAGAATAAAATCCTGTCTTTCTTCCAGATGTTTGTCATAAACAATTGTCTCAGCATATACTTTGTACTTCCCATATTCCAGTAACTCTTTCTGAAGCCTTTCCAGTCTCCATGATGATCAGGTTAAGTAGGTCCTGTCCACAAGAAAATGCATGGGAAAACTTATAGTAATATTTCCAGTGTTTCTACAAGTCTCAATTTCTTGAACCAACTTAGGCTTTATAACCACAGATGCATCCTCAATATCACAACAGTGCTCATAACATTAGATAGATTGTTTGGAGTTTAGGTTAAGTGCAGGGAGCACAGAGTCAGAAGATAGAATAAGTAACTGTCCAATTCATTTTTCTCATCTGTGGATTGAGAGGATTTTTTATGCCAACTTAATAGATTTGTTGCAAAAATTAAGCTTAGAAGCCAAAGGCTTTTGGAAACTAACACCTGGCTTCAAATAATAATCTCATTTCTATTTACATTTGTTAATATGTGTGTCATCTACTTTCTGTATTTACCCAGAAAATTAATTTGCAATATAAAAATAATGGTGCTGGGGCTGGAGAGATGGCCTGGCAGTTAAGAGCGCCGACCACTCTTACAGAGGACCGGGGTTTGATCCCCAGCACCCACATGGCGGCCGAGAACCGTCTGAAGCTCCACTTCCAGGAGAACTCCAGTTCCTGGGGAATCCGACACCCTCTTCTGACCTCCGTGGCATTGCACGACACGGGTGCACAAACTTGCATGCAGACAGTATATTCATACACATACAGAAATAAATAAAAATTTAAAAAAATATAAAAAATAATGGTGCTACTGAGGTTGTTATGACAAATAAATGAGATTATATATGCATTGGATTGATATTTGGGGCTGACACATAGCAAGTACATATTTTTGTTCACTACACAGAGAAAGGAAATTTTTGTCATATACAGGAATTCCATAATAGCAATTATTACCATCATATCACTGACTTCAAGGGG
The DNA here is from genome assembly GCA_009823505.1 of Rhizomys pruinosus. Lineage (NCBI taxonomy): Eukaryota > Metazoa > Chordata > Mammalia > Rodentia > Spalacidae > Rhizomys > Rhizomys pruinosus. The sequence goes on along the minus strand of VZQC01008455.1, from coordinate 684,572 downwards.
CCTCCATATAGACATAGAATACATAAAGGGGAAACTTAGAACAGAGGAATGGGATTTAATATTAAGTAATCAGCTAAGCAAAAGGGTTAGAAAGTAGGTGGGACATGGCTAAGCCCTTTATAGATTTCCTAAATTCAAAGAAAAGTTTCTTATGAATATACCCTGACTATTGCCTTCCTCAGGGCCTCCTTTACATCTCTGTTCCTCAGACTGTAGATGAGGGGATTCAACATGGGTATCATCACAGTGTAGAACACAGACACTATCTTGTTCTGCTCAGTGGAGTAGCTGGACTTAGGCATCACATAAATGAAGGTAATAGTTTCATAGTAGAGAGTGACTGCCGTGAGGTGGGAGGTGCAGGTGGACAATGCCTTTTGGCGGCCCTCAGTGGAGCGCATCTTCAGGATGGTGATGAAGATGGAGATGTAGGAGATGCCTATGACAAATGCTGTTGTCAAAATGACAATGCCAGAAGAGACAGAGGGTAGAATTCCAATAATAGAGACATCTGAGCAAGAAAGTTTCACCAAAGGGGAAAAACCACAGAAAAAATTATCTACCTGATTTGGTCCACAGAAGGACAGACCTAATGCACTACAACAAATATGCATCCATTTACAAACCCACACACGTAGGAAGCTCCAACCAAGAGAGAGCAGACCCTGGGAGACATTCGAGTGGAGTAGAGCAGGGGTGAGCAGATGGCCTCATAACGATCATAGGCCATGGTGCCTAGAAGAAAGCACTCAGAAGACCCAAATGACACTGTAATACAGAGTTGAGCTTCACAGCCAGCCACAGGGAGGGTCATTCCACTTTTCAGGAACCCCATTATCATAATAGGTGTGACTGATGAGGAAAACCCAATGTCCACAAAAGCCAGATGGCTAAGGAGCAGATACATGGGGGTGTGGAGCTGAGGACAGCTTCTTATTAGAGTGATGATGCTGATATTCCCTACTAAAATGATAGCATACACTCCTAGATATATCACAAAGAACAGTGCACACAATATAGGATCCTCTGTTAACCCCAAAAGAACGAATTCTGTCACAGTGCTGTGATTTCCAAATGCCATCTTTTATGAAGAAAATCCCTATTGAGAGAAATGAGAAAATTCATCTGCTTTCATTCTTCACATTGTTTTTTTTCTGTAATAATTCCTCAGATGCATTACAGCAATCTCTTTCTCTGCCCAATTTGCAACCTGGAAATATCAGTATGCTGCAATATTGAGGTTTTAGTCCCTTTCTCTTTATAATATGTCATGTCAGTTGTATTCGTTTTTATGTAATATATACAAAGAACCCCTCAGACCTTAATTCCTAAGATATCTACCCCAAAGTCTTTGTCCATAGTTTCACTGGTCTATTAAGATTTTTGCCATAAATTATCACTTATTGTTAAAAAATGAAAAAAAAAACTGAGAGAAAGATGCAAGACAGTTATGGCAGAATGCATGATCTGGGATGGGGTGGGGTGGAGTAGGGGAAGGGAAAGGGAAATATGCCTGAACTGAATTGGAAAATGATGTATGAAATACACAAAGCATCAATAAAAATGAAAATTTAAAAAAAAGATTTTTGCCATGCATAATGACCTATTAGAAATTCAGTAAGCAGTTCACACTGTCTTCCCCATATTAATCATTCTTTATCTCAGCCTTCCACATATATTATATAGCTGAGAAATGGCGGTCCCTCCTCTCCAAATCTCATATCTGCAACACAACTTGGGAGTCTTCCTCGCTTTCTTCTTCTCAAAATCCTCTAAACATCTATCATTTATTTCCCAATTTTAGCACTTCATCACCTCTTTTCCTTTCTCAGTATACTCAAACCCTGGTCATTTTTATTTCATATTTTGTTTACTTGTTTCATTATTAATATTTCATTGTTTCCTTGTATTATTAATAACAACATGAAAAAGAGACTTCTTGCTCATAAAAGGAAAATGATTACTAACTAATCCATGTAACTCTTCCACTGCTGTCTCAGCCCTCAATGACCTCATTATCACTGCATACCTCAGGTATCCTTGCATATGACTTGTCTCTTGGGATCTTTCTCATATCACTCACAGTGACCCCGCTGCCCATCATTATCCTGCGTGACTTCTCATCCTTCAAGAATATTTACTCTACAATGTTCATTAATTGAATGGTATGAGCCATGTGTTATCTGCATATAATCTCTGAAACACTTAAACATAGCTATCCTGCTCCACCCCTTCCCTTTTCTAGTACTAAATGTCCATACTTTGTATATTACATCTGTGGAAAGCTTTTCAGGTCCCTCAAAATCTCCCTTAGCAGATTCTGAAAATATATATGAGTCTGAAGAATCAAAACTCTGACCAGCATTTGGGCTCTACCCTTTCGGCCTTGATCACAATTCATAGCATTAAAAGTTGGTCTGTGCTCACTGCAGAGTCAGAAGAAATGAAGTTAGACCAGGCAGATTCAGGCTCTCACACTGGTCACCTGAATTCATTTGCAAATGAAGATCTCTCCCGATCTCAGTTTTTGTACTTGTACAGTCCTGTATTTGTCCCTGCTGTGCAGCTTTGTTGTCAAATTAAAGAAACTTTATCTGTGAAGTGACAGAGGCATTTGGTTGCACAACAAGGCTATATCATTTTTTTAATTAAATCAAAGCGAAATATTGATAGTTTCAATTCTTTTGTGTTTAGGACAATGTAACATTCTTATTTATTTATTTATTTATTTATTTATTTTTATTAATTTTATTTCTTTCTGTATGTGTATGAATGTACTGTCTGCATGCAAGTCTGTGCACCTGTGTCGTGCAATGCCGCGGAGGTCAGAAGAGGGTGTCGGATTCCCCTGGAACTGGAGTTCTCCTGGAATTGGAGTTTCAGACGGTTCTTGGCCGCCATGTGGGTGCTGGGGATCAAACCCGGGTCCTCTGTAAGAGCGGGTCGGCACTCTTAACCGCTAGGCCATCTCTCCAGCCCCGACAATGTAATATTCTTTTCCACATGCCAGGGTTTTTTCAATCGCAAATCTAAAAAATGGATAGTCTGTATGCACCTTTAGATCTAGACTGAGAGATCCCTATGTGTGAACTCTCTGAGTGATGCTTGCTCTTCTCTTTCCATTACACACTTCAGTTCTAGAGCTTTCCAGTAGAATCTATCTTATCTATTCATCAAAGGCTCTGATCACTCAAATATCCTTTCCCTTCAGTGCATCAGTCACTTGTGATGATAAACAGGTGACATAAAACCTAATCTAACATAAGTATTGGGATTTTCCTCCAGATTTCTCTTTTCACATTCTCAGCTCTCAAGCTTAGCAGTGGTTTTGGCTGCCACGCAGCATCCATACTGCCCTGGGGTCCTGGGGAAAACTAGTCTAGGTGGGCCAGGACAAGCATTGCATAGCACCTCTCTTGATAGGAATATTGATTCCATGGGGTGAAGACCTAAATTTGTTGAAAGTAGTTCATTAATGTTTAACTTTTTCTTGAGCAAACAAAAAATATCATCTTAAGAAAAGCCATGCATCTCCCATTCACCATTTAGAAGCAGAATATTGATACAGAATTCCAAGGAGTATTTTGTTAAGATGTACTCCATTTACTTACCTAGCTATTTGTGTTGAACACTCTACACTATAAACACGAATGCAGCCACTAGTCAAGAACACATTTACACTTGTTCAGGAAAAATGACCACGAGTGTCTGTGCGCATGGTGGGAGAGAAAATAGGGCTCTTATCAAACATGACAAGTCCTTCGAGGATATTGTCACATACCCCTTTGGGAGAAAGGTCCTCAGGTTTGTTACACGGAAATAACATACAGAACCAGGTGACTCATTAAGGCCTGGATAGCCTTCCCCAGGGAACATCTATAGGCTGTGATGTCCACTGAAGTTTTTTTTTCCTTGTTTACTAAAAGTGAAAGAAACAGCTCTTGATTTCCCAGAAGAATATCTGACATTCAGAACAAATACCTTATCTGTTTAATTGATGTTAGTACAATGATGTAAGAAGACTTTCCAATTAAACCTTAAATTGGATTGAAAAACTGCATTGGAATTTAAAGATGGAATAATGAACAAAAAATAATGAACTTAGTACTTTTACCTATTGTGGCAAGATGACTCAAATATATATATATATATATATATATAGGTGTATGTAGGTGTCTATACAGAGAGAGAGAAAAGAGACAGAGAGAGAAAGAAGAAACAGAGAGAGAGAAAGAGAGATGGAGAGAGAAGAGAGAGAGAGAGAGCCCTAAACATCCTTATTCTCTTCAGGATAACAAGTTAGGAAGCTCTCGAAGGCACCTGAGAATCCACAGCCTTTGATACAGCAGGTGATAAGTCAAGTGCATGAAATACTTGGCTCAACTCACCCTAATACTGCACCATCTCTTACATGCATTAAGGGTTAATATTGTCCCCCTTTGTGACAACTTCTAGGAGGCAGAGCATCTGAATATGATTTATTTTGCTGTACATAACCATCGTTGTCTACCTTCCAGTTCTGTTCAGAGCCAGATTGTTTTAATTCTTACACCATTCTTTACTCCTTTACTCTATGATCCTTTGAAAATTTGTCACATAATTGATTATATTCTTCAAAATAAGACCAACAAAATATTTTCTTCCCTTGAAAGTTAACCCAGTTAGCTGGGCGTGGTGGCACACACCTTTAATCCCAGCACTTGGGAGGCAGAGGCAGGCAGATCTCTGGGAGTTCAAGGCCAGCCTGGTCTACAAAGTGAGTTCCAGGACAGCTGGAGCTACAGGGAAACCCTGTCAAAAGCAAAAAGACCAAAAAAAAAAAAAAAAAAAAAAAAAAAAAGTTAACCCAGTAATGTAGGGCTCACAGTGAATCTTTTTTGCATAAAATTTTTATTGAATCTTTCTGTATTTCATACATAGCATCTCAATAGTCTTTATCACCTTTATTCACAGTGGATCTTAAAATGACCCTATAACATATCTGCAGCCTCTCTCAATTGCATTTTAATAACAGATCCCAAACATTTTGGGAGAGGGACATGTCTTGTTATGAGACAGACCTTAAGTACTTAGTTTTATTTCAGTTGTGGAATAAGTACTCCAAAACTGAGCTAGTCTCAGTATCTCTCAAACACACTGACAATTCTTCCTGTCCAGAGACTGACCCAGTGATCAACAGGGGCCCTTAAGAAAGTCATGCTTGATCTTTCTTACATTGTAACTGGCCCAGAATCTTCAGTGGACCCACATCCCAGCACCAGCTCAAAATAACATGGTACTAGAAAGAGTGCAGTCACCCAGACATTACACAGCATCCACTTTCACTTAAGTCCTTGTGTCAGACCCACCAATGTAGACACAGCAATTGTTAGAATGCCTCGTTACCCCTTCCATCACACTATAGGAGAAAATTAACCCAATATGTCGTGGATATAATACTAAAAAGAATTTCTAGTGATAAATGAATGAGGAAATATTTTAATTTGGAGATAGAAAAAATAGGTGTCAGCACCAGAGCAACATAACCATAAATAACAAAAAATGTGCTTATTGTGAATATATACATTTTAAACCATATATTACAAATAAACTTTGTCATTTACTGAAGCTATATCTCATTTCCACCTGGTATTCAGTTCCATATGAATCTTATATTTAAGTGCCAGGCATGGTGATACATGTCTTTGACCCCAGAACTTGGGAGGCAGATGCATGTGAGATCTCTGTGACATTGAGGCCAGCATGGTCTAGATAATGAGTTCCAGGCCAGCGAGGGTAACAAGAAGACCTTGTCTCAAAAAGACAAAAATACTCACTGGGCTCCAGTAAAGCCTTGCGCCCATCCTGAGATCCTGACTAACAAACTTTACATTTGTGTACAATCCAGTCTGGCCTATAATTATATAAACTTTGATAAATGCATAAAGTTCTATAACCACAAACACAAGAACCGAATAATTCTATTAGCACCCCCGTACCAAATTCATGTCCTGATATTTGTGCAGCTCTCTACACCTAACCCACAGCAATCACTGGCTCGTTCGTTTACTTTATGGCTTGTCTTTTAAAGAGAGTCATAAGTGGAACTTAACTATATGTTACTTTAGGGGAATAATTTCGATGAATAATAGATTTGGGATCCATGTCATTGGATGTATCAGTAGTTCTCATTTCTGACCTGTATACCACTGTCTGGAGTCCCAAGCTGAAGGATATTCTGGTTGTTTTCATTTGTAGGCAATTATGGAGAAAGCTGCTATAAATATTTTAAAAGACTAATTTGTAGAGACTGAGAAACTAAATCTAAAGTATATAATACTTCAGATTTATTTTAATATTAGTTTAGATTTATATAATACTTTAGTATATAATACTTTAGATTTTGTTTCTCAATCTCTACAAATAATCACCATAATTTTGTTATAATTTCAATGAATATATGATATAATTTATTGAATAATAACTATTTTTAATCCTATTCTGTTAATTTTTAAGACATCAAACAAAACAGTGTGCTTCATTATGTAATTTTCATGTGTACATGTCAGTACACTTTGTTCTTAGTTTTTCGTAGCTCCCTCCCCCACTGCCCTTCACCATGCTCCCTTCCTCCTTCTTTCTGATCTCTTTCCTCATCCTACATAGTCAACTCTTCCACTTTTATTTCCTATCTGTTGAATTTCCCTCTTCTCCCCATCCCCAACAGCACTCCCTTAAGATAGCGTCCTCTTTTTATGGTACTTTTTCTACTTTTTTTTTTTTTTTTGGTCTTTTCGAGACAGGGTCTCCCTGTAGCCCCAGCTGTCCTGGAACTCACACTGTAGACCAGGCTGGCTTTGAACTCACAAAGATCCGCCTGCCTCTGCCTCCCAAGTGCTAGGATTAAAGGCATGCGCCACCACGCCTGGCCTCTTTCTACTTTCATGTCATATATCTATGCTCACACACACACACACACACACACACACGTGCACACACACACACTTAGGTGTAAATTTAAATCCAGATTTTGCATACAAAATAACACTTGTATTTGTCTTTCTGAATATACTTTATTTTGCTCAATGTGATATCTATTTCCATCCATTTTCCTACAAATGTCCTGATTTAATTTTTCTTTACAATTGAGTAAAATTCCATTGTATTTATGTCCACATCTTATATTAAAGGTTTTTTTAATTTTTTTTTTTTTACTTTTATGTGCATGAGCATTTTGCTTGCCTGCATGTAAGTGTGCCCTAAATCCTCTGGAACTGGAATTAGGAATGGTTGTTTGCTGCCATGTCAGTACTGGGGACAAAACCTGGGTCCTTCGAACAAGCAGCCCATGCTCTTAACCACTAAGCCATCTCTCCAGCCCCATCTACGTTTTCTTTAACCACTCTTCTGCTGATGACCATCTAGGTTGTTCTTACTCTGAATAGTGAAAATAAAAATATCTATGTTCAGAAGTATGTCTGCATCATGCAGTGGCTCTTTTTAGTTTTAGGGGTCTTCTCTACCTTTAATATTTGAGGGTGGGTACAGGAACCATTAACAAGGCCCAACAAGCTTCTATGTTTGTCAGTCATCTTCCTTTTTAGAGTCTCTATTTTAGATTTTCATTGATTTCAATTTTGCTAATCATTACCGATACTTATTTGCAATTTTACTGTACTTGTTAGCCAATTAGAGAAATGCCTAATCAGGCTTTGTGTTTTGAATCTAGCTATTTTTTTCTTGCTATCAAGTTGTATGATTTCTTTGTTATATATTAGAATATTAACTCAAATATTTTCTCCAAATATGTAGGCTGCATTTTCTTTCTATTATGCTTATTTTAAGCTTATTTGGAGATATAAAAGATTTTTAGCTTTGGAGTAAAACTTTATATTTCGTTTGGTTATTTGAGTTTTGTCTATCAAATTAAACAAATTGTTGCCAAGGCCAATGTCAAATACATTTTTCTTATGTTTTAGTCTATGTGTTTTACCATTTCAGAACTTATGTTCTGAATTATGTTTTTAATACATTTTAGTGTAGTATCAAATAATGGTGCAGTTTCACACTTTTGCCTATGGAGATCTAATTTACCTAAGTGCCACTTATTGAGGAAATCATCCTTTCTCCATCGCATCCTCTTACTGCACTTGTTGAAAATCACTCCATTATGTATGCTGTACATAAAGATCTTTCTGTTCAGCTCCATTGTGCTACATGGTTCCTGTGCTGGTCCCACACTGCTTGGATTACTACAGGCCCACAGTATCACTTGCAATCAGAGAAGGTCATGCATCCACTTGTGTTCATATTACTTAAGATTTCTTCAGTGCCAACCCCAAAGGTGATAGAAGAAAAAGTTGGCAACAACCTACAAGATATAGGTGTAGGAAAAGACTTTCTAATTCAGAGAGCAGCTACACAGGAAATAAGGGCAACAGCCGACAAATGGGACCTCATAAAACTCAAAAGCTTCTTTACAGTGAAAGAAACAATCAAGGAAGTGAAGAGAAAACCCAGAGAGTGGGAGGAAATCTTCACCAGTGATACATCTGACAGAGCATTAACATCCAAAATATAAACTATTCAAAAACCAAAGAAGTAAGAATACAAATGACCTATTCAAAAGATGGGGTAAAGAGCTGAACAGAGACTTCACCAGTGAGGAATTAAAGATGGCTGAGAAACATCTTAAAAAGCATTCAGCATCATTAATAATTAAGGAAATGCAAATTAAAGCCGCTCTCAGATATCATCTCACTCCAATACGACTAGCTAAGATCAAGAAAACAAAAGACAACAGATGCTGGAGAGGTTGTGGGGAAAGGGGAACACTCATCCACTGCTGGTGGGAATTTAAACTTGTTCAGCCACTGTGGAAAGCAGTGTGGAGAACCCTTAAAAGACTCAGAATGAGTCTTCCACCTGACCCAGTCATACCACTCCCAGGTATATACTCCAAAGACTCATCCTACCACAAAGATACATGCACATCCATGTTTATTGCAGCTTTCTTCACAATAGTGAAGAGCTGGAACCAACCCAAATGCCCCTCAACAGATGAATGGATGACAAAATGTGGTACATCTACACAATGGAGTACTATTCAGTGGCAAAGAAAGATGGCATTATGAACTTTGCAGGTAAATGGATGGAGCTCGAAGCCATTATGCTGAGTGAGGTGACACATCCCAGAAAGACAAACGGAGAGAGGCTTCCCTCATTTGTGGATGCTAACACCAAACCCCCCAGGTGAAAGGCAAGCTGAACAACATTATTGTTATATATTTCTGTTTATCTGAAAGCAACTATGTTGTTATAATGCGAATCTCTCAACAGGCTCTAGAATCCACCCACCACTTATTTTCAGACTCTGTAATTACTGTATATGGGTGGAGAGTATGTATCCATATTTTAGAGTAATATAAAATTAATGGAAGAAAGCTGGGCATGGTGGTGCATGCCTTTAATCCTAGCACTCGGAAGGCAGATGCAGGCGGATGGTTGTGAGTTCAAGGCCAGCCTGGTCTACATAGCGAGTTCCAGGTCAGCTGGGGCTACAAGGAGACCCTGTCTTGAAAAGACAAAAAAAATTAATGGAAGAAAATTTGAATTCCTAAGCATAAAAAAAGACTAAGAGAAAGATGCAGGACAGCTATGGCAGAATACATGATCTGGGCTGGGGTGGGGGGAAGGGAAAGGGGAATATGCCTGAACTTAATTGAAAAATGATGTCTGAAATACACCAAACAGCAATAAAAGCACAAAAAAGCAAACATAAATTAGATAAGTAATTTAGTTTTACCACCATATACTGTGTAAATAAATTTTGGATAAAAAGTACCTGATTAAGTTTTGATCCTAAAGAAATAAAGTTTATGTATATGATTTTTTTTAAGTGAGTTGCAGCAGGCAATAAAGCGAATTCTCCATTACCATCATTTAAAAAAAAAAAAAGGTTTCTTCAGTGCAACTGAAATTTTGATACAGATTGCACTTAAACTGTGGATTGTTTTTCAGAATATGGACATTTTAACAATATTAGTTCTTCCATTTCAAGTATAGCAATATCTATAGGTGAATTTCTAATGCAATTTCCTTTATTACTGTCTTAGAGATTTCAGTATAGAGATCATCGGTTCACATATTTGGTTGAATTTCTAATAGCCTTTATGGCCAGAAATGTGTAATTCACACAACTGAAATTGTATATCTTTTTAAAATCTTTTTATTGATGTTTTGTGTATTTCAGACATCATTTTTCAATTCAATTTAGGCATATTCCCTTTTCCCTTCCCCCCACCCCACCCCAGATCATGCATTCTACCATAACTGTCCTGCATCTTTCAGTCTTTTTTTTATGCTTAGAAATTCACATTTTCCTCCATTTATTTTATATTACTCTAAAATATGTATACATACTCTCCACCCATATACAGTAATTACAGAGTCTGAAAATAAGTGGTAGGTGGATTGTAGAGCCCCTTGAGAGATTTACATTATAATAACATAGTTGCACAACTGAAATTATATATCATTTTTTTATTTATTTTTATTTATTTATTTCTGTATGTGTATGAATGTATTGTATGCATGCAGGTTTGTGCACCCGTGTCGTGCAATGCCGTGGAGGTCAGAAGAGGGTGTCGGATTCCCCTGGAACTGGAGTTCTCCTGGAACTGGAGTTTCGGACAGTTCTCGGCCGCCATGTGGGTGCTGGGGATCGAACCCGGGTCCTCTGCAAGAGCAGTCGGTGCTCTCAACCGCTAGGCCGTCTCTCCAGCCCTGAAATTATATATCTTATAGAGTCAGGATGTTCCTTAAATTTTTCCTAGACTACTACTGGAGATGCTTATCAAAAGATGACTTCATTGCTCCTGCATGTTAGCCCAGATCTTGCAAGGCCAAGAAGGAGGATTTCTATGAATTCAAAGCCATCCTGGGCTACACCATGAGTTTGTGGACAGTCTAGGCTACAGAGTGGGACTCTATCTAAAAATTACAAGATAATGCCAGGTATAATGGCACATGCTATTAATCCCAGCACTCATGAGGCAGAGACAGGAAGATCTCTGTGAGATTGAGGCCACCCTGGTCCATATTGTGACTTCCAGGCAAGCTGGGACTAGGGAGACAGCATGGGAGCATGGATTGGAAAGATCTGAATTTGTTTCAGAACTGTTGTATGAAATATACTTTTAGGCTCAATTAAGCAAAAAATAAAAATATAAAATACAAGAATAGGAGCCAAGAAGAAGGGTAAAGGTCTACTCATTTGTGATGGTTAAAAAAACAGGTCAGGAATAGCTACAGGCCCAGGTATGTAGGGTGGAATTAAGAGAAAACTAGAGAGGTCTCATCTATATGAAGGTAAGGATCCTATGTCCCTTACTGGGTTCTTTAATCTCACAGTCCACTCCTACAAAGGAAAGTTCATAATCAAAGTACTCACCAATTTTAGAACTATCTAATCTAGTATTTTTATTTTAATTATATGTCAGAAGACAAAGGAGACTGGGGTCAACAACAGCATCTGCTCACTGAACCTGGGCCACAGATGTCTTCCTGACTGTTCTGACTCCTTCCTCCTTCTGCTTGCCCTACAGCCACCAGTCAACAAGTTCTGTACCTTTTATCTTCTATGTTTTTATAAAACTGATTCAAATATTTAATTTTATTTTTTAATAAACATTTTTCATTTTCCTGAGAATTTCATATGATGTATTTTCATCATATACACCACCAATTCCTTCTACTGACTCCGCCTGGATCAACACATACCTCATGACCCTTCCAACATTGTGTTCGCTCTCATTTTAACAATCCATGGGTGCCTAGTAGAACATGTTTCATTTATTCTTTGACAATTTCATAAATGCAAACAATGCATCTTGACCATATGCATCCCAAACTGCTCCCTCCCTGCCCTCCCAGGAACACAAAATTTCACCTTCCCACTCCTCCCAAGAACCTCCAAAATGTCCCCTTCATGTCCTCTTGGTTTTCTTGTTAATAATCCACTGAGACCAATAAGTGTTGCCTGATGGGATGCTGATGGGTTTATACACTTAATCTTGGGCAGGTAATCACAGCTGCAGTGAGTTCATGGGTGTAATGGCAATACCATGCCCCTAAGACAGCATTGCACAGTACTCTCTCCATTCCCCAGCAATTACATTCTTTCCATCCCTTCCACAATGTTCTCTGAGCCTTGGGGAAGGATATAGATGTCCCATGTATGGATGAATACTCAAAACACACTTATTCTCAGCAGTTTGACCAGCTGGGAGTCTGCATTGACTACTGTCCATTGTAAAGAGAAACTTCTCAGACCAAGGTTGCAAGTACCATTGATCTATGAGAATAGTATAAATATTTAGAGGGCAAAATGACAACACATCAACTAGCAAATCAGGAGCATATTCTTCCCAGGCCCTACGGCCTCCCTAGTCATGGGCTTCTGTTCAAGTTTAAAGCATCAGGCCTGAATTCCTTCCTGTGGAGATTTGCCAAATCCAATTCAAATACTTCATGCCACTATCACACCAGTGATGACATCTTGCCTGTCAGGTCAATGCTGTAGCATGCTGGGATGGCTGCAAGGATACCCTTTGTATCTTTTCTCCCTTGATGGCTTGCATAGCCTGTATTATTTGTGTGGCCTTCGGTGCCTCCTTGTCCGATAATTCTTAGCTTTATCCCGTGCTTGACACTGAGATTTTTGTTTAGTACCCCATGTCTTCTAGAGTAATCATTGTCCACCCATGCATGGTGACTGACCAGTTGTGGGATTCTGCAGCAGCCTCCATTTGTCAAAAAAAGCCCTTCTTTGATGAGTGGTGTACAGTATGCTTGTCTGTAATATAAGATTTCATATTTAGCAAATGTCAAGAAATTTCATTTTTCTAGGGATAAGACAGAGATAGGGTTTTCTCTAGGATCTATTTCCTCTCTACTCATGTGGATTTGGCTGAGTGTACACTGCCACCCATGAATTCACTGCCATTAAAAGGCCTTTAAGTTCTATTAGACAGCTGTTGATTCTCCCCAGATAACAATGCTACTACTGCACTAGTAGAGGTTGTTTGCTGGGCTGGTCATTATGGTTAGTAGAATTTAGGGTCAGGTTGGACCATTGATTGACTTTTTCCCTTAGCAATTTGCATATTATCATCTAGTATTATGAGAACTAAATTTCAGGTAGAAGGCTTCATGTCAGTGGTTCCAAGTCCAATACCCGAAGTATGTCTTGTCTTCAGTGGTAGGGTCTTATCTTCTAGTTCTGGGAGACAGCAATAGCCTGTGTTATTTTGGGAGTCTCTTGGACCACTTTCACCAACTACTCAAAGAGAGGTCTCTTCTGTCTGGCACTGTGTTCCTTTCCATACAGCCCCCAGGTATACATGTGCACTGATGTTCCGACACTATCTGCATTTCTCAGGGAGTTTCAGGAGCAACACATTTCCTTCTGGGTTCTCTAGCCTTGCAAGATCTGTTCATCTCTACTATTTGTCCCACCTCCTTCCTCCCTCCCCAGTTCCAGCACCTCATTATCCCCACCCTTTCCCCAATAACACCCCCATCTCCCAATAGCCCACTGCATGTACCCCCCCATCCTCCTATTCAAAGACTTCCACTTTCTCTACCTCCCACTTGCAACCATCTATTCCCTACTATCCCCTCTTTCAGGTTCTTTCTTTTCCTTTACCCCTGTATTAGTCAGGGTTCTCTAAAGAAACAGAAGCAACAGGATGAATATATATATAACTATATACAATTTATTGATTTGCTCACGTGATGGAGCTCAACAGTAGCGCCGAACTGGAGAGGCCGGGAATCCAGGGAACTGCTCAGTCCGCAAGGCTGGATGTCTCAGGAGTCCCAGTCTAGTGCTGAAGGCCCGAATGGATTCCAGGAGATCTGCCAGTCTCAGTACACGCTGGGATCCGAAAGGTTGATCACAGCAGCAAGGCAAACTCACCAGATGAGAGAGAGGCAAGCCGCAGGAAGAAGGAAAANACCTTCAGTCCCAGTATGCTTTTGCCTGTTCCTTTTTTTGACTTGTGTTGCAAGATCATAGGTTTCAGCATAGTTTTCTTGTACACAGTTTATTTCGTCACTCTTCCTAGCAGTCCTTTATCTCCTGGGTCAGAGCATTGGCCTGTAAATCAATGTTTTCAGCTGATTTACAAAGTGATGAGTTTCCTTATGCCATTTTCCCACCTACTTGTCATTATTAGACTTTGTTCTCTCATCCCCCTCCTCCTGTGACCATCCATCACACTTTCTGCTCCTCTTTCTACTCCCAAGTCATCCTCCCTTCTGCTATCATGTAACATGTCCCCTGTATTTCCTCCCCTTCCATTTCCATCGATAAGGACTTTCACCCTTCCCATGATCCATTTTCCACGTTCATCAAAACACCCCCCACACACACGCAATTTAAATCTAGAGTCTACATGCAGAATTTGTCTTTCTGTATCTGCCGTATTTTTTGATACTCATAATGTATTTTGAATACAATTTGTAAGACTTGTATTGAGAATAACTGTGTTAGTACTTGTGAGAGAAATTGACCTACACTTTTGTTTTTCTGTTGTGCCCTTATCAACTTTGAGTTTCAGGGTAATACTGGCTTTATAAAAATGATTTTTATTCTTTGTTTTTTGGTAGTAGTTTATATATTCTAGAAATCAATGCTTTGTAAGATGTATCTGCAGTGAAGGTTTCCTCCCACTCTGTGGGATTTCTCTTCACTTCCTTGATTGTTTCTTTTGATGTACAGAAGCTTTTGAGTTTATTGAGGTCCCATTTGTCAATTGTCGACGTTAATCTTGTGCAGCTGTCTTGTCTGATTTAGGAAAGTCTTTCTCATGCCTATGTCTTGTATGTCTGCTGCCAACTTTTTCTTCTATCACCGTTCAGAGTTTTGGGGTTTCACGTTGAGTGTCTTAATCCATCTGGTGTTGACTTTTGTACAGGGTGAGAGTAGGGTTTAATTTCATTCTTCTACAAGTGGTGATCCAGTTTGCCAACACCACTTGCTGAAGATGGCTGTCTTTTCTCCATTGTGGTTCTTGGCCCCCTTGTCAAATATGGATGGCTGAAATTGTATGTGCTAGATTTGGATCTTCTGTGTTTGTTCGCAAAAAAGAAAATACAAAACGACCCGCTCAAATAGATGGAGTAAAGAAACTGAAAAGAGTACTTCACAAGCGAGGAATTAGATTGTCTTAGAAAACACCTCAAGAACTGCTCAACATCACTAATCATTAAGGAAATGGGAATAAACAAAACCACTTTAAGATATCATCACTCCAGTATAAGGCACTGGCTAGATCAGAAAACAAATGATACCAGTGCTGGAGAGGTTGTGGGGAAAGGGGAACACTCATCCACTGCTGGTGGGAATGTAAACTCGTACAGCCACTATGGAAAGCAGTGTGGAGAACCTTGGAGACTTGGAATGAGCTTGCCACCCGACCCAGCCATACCACTCCTGGGCATGTACCTCAAGACTTACGCCACCACAGAAGAAACATGCACGGCCATGTTTATTACAGCTCTCTCTTCATAATAGCAAAGAGCTGGAACCAACCTAAATGCCCCTCAACCTGACAGAGTGTGAGTAGAGAATATGTGGTACATCTACCACAATGGAGTTCTATGCAGCAGTAAAGAAAGACGACATACAGACGTTTGCAAGAAAATGGCTGGAGCTAGAGGACCATGCTGAGTGAAGTAACACCAGTCCCAGAAAAAAACAAACATGAATGGTATCCCTTATCGTTTGGATGCTAGTGCCAATTACCCAGTTTAGGATTGAAGAGTTATTCCTGGACAAACTGTCAGCCCATGAAAGAAGGAAACAGCCAGAATTGCCCCGAGGCCACGACAACAGCTCCAGAGAGAGTGGGACTGTTTTGTTCCTCATCCACCTGTGCCCCCTTTTCTAAGCCTAGGGAACAATCTGTGGAAGAGGGGGCAATGGTAGAATGTAAGGGCTGCGATGGGGTGAAGTGAGTGAAACTACAGCATTTCGTCTGGACCACTCATTTGATCAACTTATTGAACTTACAGCCCCTCACCCCCACTGGATGGTGGGCCAGGCTGTGTGGTTTGGGCACAACAGCCTGCCTCAAATTGGTTTACATGAAGGATGCTTTGTACTCATGGATTATCACTTATAGCTAAAAATGAAAAAAAAAAAAACTGAGAGAAAGATGCCATGGACGTTTATGGCAGAATGATGATCCGGGATGGGTGGGGGTTTGTGGGAAGGGAAAGGGAAATATGCCTGAAACTGAATTGGAAATGATGTATGAACACAAAGCATCAATAAATAAATGTTAAAAAAATGATTTTTAGAGTGTATCTTTCCTTTCTATTTTGTGGAACAATTTGAGCATACTGATGTCAGCTTTAACTTGTCCAGTCCCAGGTTTTGCTTTGTGAGGAGGCTTTTAAATTTTTTATTGTGAAAGCAGTCTCCTCCTACCAGTTGAGTTTCCAATATTTGGGGAAATCCCAGGGCTCAGCACATCTGGAGTGCAATGGATGGGCCTCGCCCTTGGTGGGGAGCTTTTTATTACTTTTTAGCTGCTATGGACTTGTTCATTTCAGTAGGTTATATGTGTCTATGTATTTCTCATTCTGGTAGATTCTCTAGGTCTTTGGAATACATGATTAAACTATTTTCCAATCATCTTATTACTTCTTAAATGTATTGTAATATTCTTTACATTTCTAATTTTATTATTTGGTTTTTTTCCCTTTGCTTATTTTGGTTGGTTTGTCTAAGTGTGCAAATCTTACTTTTATATTCTTAAAGAACTAAATTTGTTGGATTGTAAAGATTCTTATGTCTTTATAGTTATATAAAATTACCTGGGGCTGGAGAGATGGCCTAGCAGTAAGAGCCCGACCGCTCTTGCGAGGACCGGGTTAGATCCCCAGCACCCACATGGCGGCTGAGAACCGCTGTAACTCCAATTCCAGAGAACTCCAGTTCCAGGGGAATCTGAGACCCTCTTCTGACCTCCGCGGCATTGCATGACACGGGTGCTACAGACCTACACGCAGACAGTACATTCATACTCATAAAAAATAAAATTTTAAAAAAGGAGGTATCATTTAAAAAAATAAATTAAATTTGTCCTGATATTTACAATTTATTGCTGTTTGTACTTTCAGGTTGCCTTGTTATTTTTCTTTTTTACAATGCGTTTATTGATGTTTTGTTGTATTTCACACATCATTTCTCAGTTCAGTTTAGACATATTCCCCTATCCCTTGCCTCCACCCCACGCCAGATCATACATCGCCATAACTGTCAGCATCTTTTCTCTCAGTCCTTTTTATGTTTAGGAATTCATGTTTTCCTCCTTTTAATTTCATATTACTCTAAAATATGAATACATACTTTCATTCATATATAGTAATTAGAGTCTGAAAGTAAGTGCTGGGTCCATTCTAGAACCCAGGATTTACATTATAACAAAATAGTTGCTTTCAGGTAAACAGAAATTAACAATAATGTTTCAGCTGCCTTTCAATCTGGGATTTGGTGTTGCATCCACAAATAGAGAGAAACCATTCACAGATTGTTTCTCTGGGATTGTGTTACTTCACTTAGCACTATGCTTGAGTTCCACCATTCACGACTGAAAGTTCATGATGTCACCTTTTTATTTTCTAAGAGGCTGAGGTACATAATTACACAATTATTTGAAAGCCCTTCGATTTTTTATACTTTGATTATTATTTCCATTTTATGTGTGTGTAATTTTATTGCTCGAAAGTATGTAAGGGAACCATGTGGTGCAATGACCATGGAGGTCAGAAGAGGGCATTGGAACCTGTGGAACTGTTAGCCACCTGCTAGGTGCTGGGAACCTAACCAGGTCCCCTGTAAGAACAGTCAGTACTGCTGAGCCATCTCTCCATCCCACCTTGTGATAGTTTTTTAAATAAAGCACTCAGAAATGAAGTTTTCTTTTAGAACTGATCTACCTAAGAGATAGAGGAGCTGCTATAGTTTCTCTTGATACTGGTTTCTAAAGTATTTATTACATTATTTTGATACTTTTTTATTTCTTAACATGCTCCTTTGGCCTATAATGTGGTCTACTTTAGAGAATTTTCATGGACTACTGAGAAGTATATGTGTTCTGTACCTGTTAGATGGAGTATTCTGTTGATAATTAAGTCCATTTGATATTTAGTATAGTATACCTCTGAAGTTTCTGTGTTGGTTTGTAGTTTGAATGACCCATCTAAATATGAGAGTGAAGCATTTAAGTCACCCACCATATGGTCTCAGAACCAATGCAAACTTTTGACTCATTAGTGTTTTGCTTAATGAAATTGGGAAGTCCAATATTCATCCAGTGCATTTTATATGTATAATGTTTATAGATTCTTAATCATGTGTTTCCTTTACTACTATGTAGTGGGCTCCTTTATCTTCTCTGATATTCACTTTATTAGATGTTAGTACCACTACTCAGCTTGTTTTAGGCATCTATTCACTTGATAAATTTACTTACATCCATTGACTGTGCGTGTCTTTATTTATAATGTAAGCAAGTGTGTTTCTGGAGGGACAGTATAGTTAGATCGTTTTTATTTTTCTTGTTGTTGTGTTTTTTTGTGCCAGTTCCAGGCTGTTTTTATTTTTTTCCACATAAATTTATTTATTTATTTATTTTTAACAAATCTAGACCGTGTTCCCGCCCATTCCCCTACCCCGCCAGAGCTCATGCATTCTGCCAAACATGCTTTTCATCTCTTAGTCTTTCTCAATATTTTCCATGGGAAGTTGACTGTTTTGAGCAGAAGTTCACTGTTTCAGTCAGTTCTTTGATTGTATCTTTTCTGTTGTTGTTGTTTTGTTGTTCTTTCCAAAATGCATTGAGCCAACTGCTTTGTACGAAAGCTCAGGGGGCCCTACATAAGAAATACTTACAACTGGTAATTGGCACTAGCATCCACAGATGAGGGATCCATTTCGTCGTTGTTTTTTCTGGGACTGTGTTACTTCACTCAGCATGATGTCCGCTAGCTCCAGCCATTTTCCTGCAAAGCTCGTGATGTCATTTTCTTTACTGCTGCAAGAAACTCCATTGTGTAGATGTACCACTTTTCTCTCTCCACTCGTCAGTTGAGGGGCATTTAGGTTGTTCCAGCTCCTTGCTATTGTGAAGAGAGCTGCAAAAACCAGGCTGTGCATGTATCTCTTGGTGGCATAAGTCTGAGGGTACATGCCCAGGAGTGGTATGGCTGTCGGGTGCAAGTTCATTTCCAAGTCTTCCAAGGGTTCTCCACACTGCTTTCCATAGTGGCTGTACGAGTTTACATTCCCACCAGCAGTGGATGAGTGTTCCCCTTTCCCCACAACCTCTCTAGCACTTGGTATCATTTGTTTTCTTGATCCTAGCAGTCTTATTGGAATAAGATGATATCTTAAAGTGGTTTTCATTTGCATTTCTCTTAATGTAGTGATGTTGAGCAGTTTTTGAGGTGTTTCTCAGACATCCTCTATACTATTGTGAAGTCTCTGTTCAGTTCTTTGCTCCATCTATTGAGTGGGTCATTTGTTTTCTTTTTTTTTGTTTTTTGATAGTTTATATATTCTGGAATCAATGCTTTGTCAGATGTATCTGCAGTGAAGGTTTCCTCCCACTCGTGGGGATTTCTCTTCACTTCCTTGATTGTTTCTTTTGATGTACAGAAGTTTTGAGTTTTGATGAGGTCCCCTTTGTCAATTGTTGACCTTTAATTCTTGTGAGCTGCTGTCTGATTTAGGAGTCTTTTCCTATGCCTATGTCTTGTAGTCTGCTGCCAACTTTTTCTTCTATCACCTTCAGAGTTTGGAGTTTCACGTTGAGGCCTTTAATCCATCTGGAGTTCACTTTTGTACAGGGTGAGAGGTAGGGGTTTAATTTCATTCTTCTACAAGTGGTGATCCAGTTTTGCCAACACCACTTGCTGAAGATGCTGTCTTTTCTCCATTGTGGCTTCTTGGCCCCCTTGTCAAATATGAGATAGCTGAAATTGTATGTGCTCAGATTTGGAGCTTCGGTTTTGTTCCATTGGTCAACAGGTCTGTTTTTGTGCCAGTACCAGGCTGTTTTTATGACTATAGTCCTGTAGTATAGTTTGAAATCTGGTATAGAGATCCCCCCCTGTGAAGCTCTTTTCACTCAGGGTTGTTTTGGCTATTTGGGGTCTTTTGTTTTTCCAAATGAATTTAAGAACATTTGTTTCCAAGCCTGTGAAGAAACTCTTGGGGATTTTGATTGGGATTGCGTTAAATCTATACAAGAGTTTGGTAAAATGGACATTTTTACAATGTTAATTTCCCAATCCATGAGCATGGGAGTTTTTCCTTCTTCTGAGGTCTTCTTCAATTCCTTCTTTAAGGGTTTAAAAATTTTTGTTGTAGATCTTTGTTTTTTTTTTAATTTATTGTTTTTGAGGCTATTGTGAGTGGGAGTTCTCTTTGAATTCTTTTTCTTCCGGTTGCTTGTTTTTGGTGTAAAGAAAGGCCATTGATTTTTTAAGGTTAATTTTGTATCCTGCCACTTTGCTGAAGCTGTTAATCGTTTCTAGGAGTTTTCTGGTGTAGTTTTTAGCATCCCTTAAGTAAACAATCATATCATCAGCAAATAGGGGTAGTTTGACTTCCTCTTTTCCAATTAGTACTCCTTTAATAACCTTTTCTTGCCTTATTGCTCTAGCAAGTGTTTCAAGCACTATATTGAAGAGGAGTGGTGACAGGGGGCAGCCTTGCCGAGTTCCTACCTTTAAAGGGAATGTTGGATAAATAATAATAATTATGATAATAATAATAGTGATGATGATGATGAGTCAGGCTTGGTGGCCTTTAATCCTAAATAATAATAATGATGATAATAATAATAGTGATGATGATGATGAGTCAGGCTTGGTGGCCTTTAATCCCAGCACTTGGGAGACAGAGGCAGGTGGATCTCTATGAGTTCAAGGCTAGCCTGGTCTACATAGTGAGTTTCAGGACATCCGGGGCAACAGGGAGACCCTTGCCTCAAAAATAAATAAATAATTAATTAATTAATAAGGATGTCTGAAAAACATGGAAACGTGCTATTTTTAACATGCTATTTTATAAGCTTAATTTTCCTATATTTGTCAAGACTTACTTTGTGTCCTAAAATATGGTCTGTTTTAGAGAAAGTTCCAGGGATAGCTGAGAAAAAGGTATATTCTGCAATAATTAGATAGAACATGCTGTAGATATCTCTTCAGTCTATTTTATCTACAATGTCATTTAATTCAGATACTTCTTTGGTTTATTTTTGTCAGGATGATATATGAATTGGTGAGAATGGGATAGAGGTATGGGATACCAATAAAGCAGTCCCAAGAGGGAAGTGTATACCTCTAAGTCCCTACATTAAGGAATCAGAGAGATCCCAAATGAATAGCATAATGACACATGCCCTTAGCCAAACAAACTAAAGGGACTGGAGAGGAGACCCATCACATACTACTACTGTGTTAAGGATACCTCTAGTAGTACTCGTGTTATGAAATTGTATGTATTTTCTCAGGCTCAGTGGTGTGTGTGTGTGTGTGTGTGTGTGTGTGTAGTAGTAGTGTTCTTTAATCAGTATGAAATGACCATCTTTATTTGATTCCCTAACTTTCTTTTTTTTATAACTTTCTTAGTAGTGTTTCTTTGTGGTAAATAATTAAAATAGGAGAAACTTAAAACCCAGAACAACATTATCTCATCATTTTGTATCTAATTGAGCCTTGTTAGCTTTCAGGTTTTGTTCTATATTTCCATTGAAAATACTAGAATCTATACTTTCACATAAAAGACTACGGTAAATATTTTTATCTTGTTAGAATGTTAAAATGTCTCTAAACCCATTTTACTGCAGAAAAATAATTGGGTTCTAAGTCTTAATTTCAGATGCCATAAAGTTTTCTCCAGATTTACTTCAGAGTTCCTGTATTCTAGCAAATGTCTCCTCACCCCTTTCCAGTCTCATGATGATGATCGTGTCAGTTAAAATAGATCCTGTCCACAAGAAAAGGCTCATTCTGTGACAAAATTTCTAGGTTTGTTTTTACATGTTCTAATTTATTTATTGGTATAGACATATAGGATTAAGATGGTTGTGAAGACACTTATTGCAACACTTTGATTTTTTAACTAATAAAGTCAATACTTCATTTTTAAGATTTTCTGCATAAATTTGAGAATTTTTTAACTCGTGCCCCTCCTCCACCTTTGTTCTTTTTATTTCTATTTTGTTTAAGCAATAAGTAAATTAAATTGTCTTACTGTGTTTTTGTTTGCTGACTTTTCTCATAGCTACTTAAAAACAATTCTCTAAGCCACCATAGGTCAACAGATGCTGAACCTTTGGGTTTGCTGACTTTAAGACTTGCTCTGTTCTACTCATTCCCTCTCCTCTTCCCTCTCTTCCTTCCTTTCATCTGTCTGTCTTTTTAGTGGTATTGAACCCCAGATGTGGCCTCCACTGGCCATGGGACCTGAAAAGATTACACAGCTCTGAAAAAAGGAACCAGGGTACCTGTGCAGTTTTATGTCTTTGCTTTTATTTCTTCATCCACGTATGAGCGCTAAAGACAGAGAGCTCTGCTTTAAGACCCATACTCGTTAGAGTCGCACATGAATATTTATAGAACATTGAATAATAATAAAGTAGCCAGAATGTAGTTCAGTGAAACATGAGCAAGCTAGCATTACACCACAGTGTGCCTTCCTGAGACAGCAGGGTCTCCTGAGAAACTAAGGGAGTACCTGCATTCCAGAGATAATCCTCAGCAAGCCTGCTTGCGTAAACTTTCTCATTAGACAAGTCCATCCAGGCACACATGCTGGAGGTTACAGCTTAATTTACCAAGCATATTTTTAAAGTCATAGGAACACTATTTCAGAGTCCCTACACTAGGGCCTTACATGTAATAGCTAAGCACTCTGCCACTAAGTCACATTTCCAGCCCAAAGAACATGTGTTTCCTAAAAATGAACTTAGGCTAGTCTTTTTTTTTCTGTTCTTAATGCCTTTTAATATTTTGTGAAGGAGGGAAGGAAACTGTTGGCTTTATATCACCATTTGCAAATTGGAGAAGGCTTTGGAAAAGGTGATGAAAAGATTGTAAGAGCTAGAGAAACAAGATGCCCAATGCTTGATAATGCATTCTAGACATGATAGGGAAGCTGCATTCGTGTAATCTCCACAGAAGCCTAATAAGATTTGCACAGTGTGGAGCTGGAGAGATGGTTCAGCAGTTAAGAGCACACAACTGCTCTAGCAGAGGACCCGAGTTCAATTCCCAGCATCCACATGGCGGTTAAGAACCCTCTTTAAGCAGGGGGTGATGGCATATGCCTTTAATCCTAGAACTCAGGATGCAGAGGCAGGCAGATCACTGTGAGTTCAAAGCCAGGCTGGTCTACAGAGTGAGTTCCAGCTGGGACTATAGGGAGACCCTCTCTAAAAAATACACACACACACACACACACACATATGCATATATATATATATATATATATATATATATGCAGTGACAAAAACCACTTGACATGCAAAACGTGGATGGGAAAATTTTCTCAGGGTCTCACTGCTAATGAAGAGCTATAGGCAATCAATGGATGATGAAGGAAAGAGAACCAGTTTTCTCCAGGGACTAGCTCCCTGATAGACTATTTTTTTAATGTGTAGGCAGATATGACCAGAACCCCAGACAAACTGTGCTACTCTGGTATGAAGAACCAAATTCCTAAGAACAGGAAATAAATCAATTTTGAGATTTATCCTTACTCTGGGATATACACAACATAGGCCATATTTGCATAAAATCTGTTCCAAAGATTTATTACAAAGATAATGTGTTACAGCAATACATCAACTTACCCAATTTATGATTGATAACTCTGAACACATCCTCCATACCATATGATAACAGTGTTAACATCCTTAGACAGACTGTGGTGGAAAAGAGGTTACATGCATAGAGCATAGAATCAAAGGATAGAATCCACACCTGTCTGGACAAATTATTATATTTCTAAGATTCTCTTTCCTCACCTGTAAATTGAAGGTACTTTATAATGCCCAGCTTCATAGATTCATTATGAAAATTAAATGTAGAAGTTTAATAATCTTATTTCTTTACTGCTTTTGCCATCCTTCAAAGACATGAGACACAGGTTTTTCAACCTTCCAGTATGGACTGAAGACTCATGTCTCTTCAAGAATCCTCCAAACCCTCAGTGCCAGATGGGGACTGCTGGGACATCCAGCTTGTGGACTGAGCAGCTACTGGACTTTCAGCCTCTTCAGAGTATAGACTGCCATTGTTGGACTACCCAGGCCGTATCATGGAGACCAGTACAGAAAGATCAAGACAGGACGTGGTGCTTACTGGACCTCATTTGGTGACCACAGAAAGGGAAGACCCCAGTGTGGAGCACAAGGGCAGGACTGATGGTGGTTTGGGCTTGCCAAGGAGGAGACTTCAAACAATTCCTTAAGGAAAACATGACATCTTTCAGCCTAATAAAGAAAAAAAAATAATAAAAATTTAAAAAGAACTCATAAAAAATATTTAAAAAGGAAATTGAAATGGATGAAAGGAGTACAAAGGAAGAAAAAATTATGTAAACTTCATCTCTGAGAAGTCCTTACCCATGCATGACACCATTGCCTCTGGAGAATCACAAAGGATTGGTTATGAGATACTCTGTGGACACAACAATTCATGGAAGCTTTCATTTTTTTATATAAACCAACATTACATTTGTATAAAATTGCTCATATGCCTTAAATCATTTGCTTTTTTATGGAATCCTTTTTGTGTGTGTATGAATGTACTATCTGCATGTAGGTCTGCGCACCAGTGTCATGCAATGCCACGGAGGTCAGAAGAGGGTGTCAGATTCCCCTGGAACTGACTGGAGCCAAAGACAGTTTTCAGCCACCATGTGGGTGCTGGGGATCGAACCCAGGTCCTACAAGAGCAGTCAGCACTCTCAACTACCAGGCCATCTCTCCAGCCCTGCCTTAAATCATTTGTACATTACTTTTTTTTGGTCTTTTCGAGACAGGGTCTCCCTGTAGTCCCAGCTGTCCTGGAACTTGCTCTGTAGACCAGGTTGAACTCACAAAGATCTGCCTGCCTCTGCCTCCCAAGTGCTAGGATTAAAGGCGTGCGCCACCACGCCCGGCTTGTACATTACTTTTAATAACAATATAATATGAATGCCACACACACAAAAAAAAAATTTTACAGAAGCCCACAGGTCAGAAACTTTTAAGAGACAGAACTTTTAAAGTGTTTGGATTTTTAAAAATATTTTATTATTTTTTATGTATATGAGTATATTGCATGCTTGTATATGAGTGCGCCTGTGCTGTGTAAAGACCTTGAAGGTCAGAAAATGGCATTTGATCCCATGGAACTTGATTTAGGGATAGTTGTTAACCACAATGTGGGTGCTGGGAATGGAACCCGGGGCCTCTGCAAGAACAGTCAGTGCTCTTAACTGCTGAGCCATCTCTCCAGCCCCAAACTGTTTGGATTTTTTTAAGGAATGTGGGGCTTTTAAGGTCATACTGTCTTATGTTGTGATATTAATGTTAACATCATATCTTGGAGACAAGAAATGGAAAGATTATGGTATAACAGTGATGTGTTTTGTGTATCAAGTTGACAAGGGGTCATTTGCGCTGGATAGCTTTATTGTCAACTTGACACATCTGAGTTTAGGGAGTCTCAATTGGGGAATTGCCTCTGTTGGACTGACCTGTGGCCATGTCTATGGGGTATTTTCTTGATTGTTGAGTGATATGGATGGTCCCAGCCCAATGTGGGAAGTACTGCCCCTGGTCAGGTTGTTCTTTCTATACTGTATAAGAAAGCAGGCTGGGGCTGGAGAGATGGCTCAGTGGTTAAGAGCACTGACTGCTCTTGCAGAGGACCCAGGTTCGATTCCCAGCACCCACATGGCTGCTAAGAACCCTCTTTAGTGCTGGGCATGGTGGCACAGTCCTTTCATCCTAACACTCAGGAGGCAGAGGCAGGTGGATCTCTGTGAGTTCAAGGCCAGCCTGGTCTACAGAGTGAGCTCCAGGCCAGCTGGGACTAAAGGGAGACCCTGTCTCGAAAAGACAAAAAAAAAAGCAGGCTGGGCATGGGCCAGGGAAAAGCCAGTGAGCAGCATTCCTCCATGGCCTGTGCTTCAGCTCCTGCCTCTAGGTTCCTGCCCTGAGTTCCTACCCTGGGCTCCCTCAGTGATGAGCTGTGAACTGGGCGGTGTAAAATGAATAACCCCTTTCCTCCCCAAGTTGGTATTGGTCAGAGTGTTTTGTCACAGCAATTGAAAGCAAACTAGAACAGTTAGGTTCTGGAGACCAAACTCAGGTCATCAGGTTGGGCAGAAAGCAGCCCTGACTCGCAGGCTAGCCCTGACTCGCAGGCTAGCCCTGACTCGCAGGCTAGCCCTGACTCGCAGACTTTAGTGCTCTCCTTTGGTTCCTCTGAAGTATCTAATGAGCACCACGTTGTAGAGAAGGGCATAGATTTGGCATGACATGCTCACTGGGAGTGAGCAGGGTCCTGGACAGTCTCTTAGGGTCTGCACAGCCTTCATTGTCACTTGATCTTTTTATTGTTCCTAATGGTCACTTCCCATATGTTCTTGTCAGTACTAGGGGACAGTCTCTTAGGATCTACACAGCCATCATTTTCACTTGATCTTAGCCAAAAGCCAATAAGCAGTTCATCTTTCTTTTCAAAATATCAAGACATTTCTGCAAGAGTCCTATCTTCTTTCCTGTTTCATTCATTCATTCATTCATTCATTCATTCATTCATTCTGAGACAGGATCTCATTTACAATGTAGCTCTGGCTAACCTGAGACTTGCTATATAGAACAGGAAGATCGAACTTGCAGCAATCTTGCTGCCTTCGGCTCTTCAGTTGTGGGGATTATAGGCTTGAACCCCCATGCCTGGATCCTCTCTGGCACTTCTACAGTTCTTCATGGTACACACACACACACACACACACACACACACACACACACACACACAGAAAGAGTTCCCAATTAATACCCAAGAGAGTGACGCATGCTGAGAGTATCTCCCCTGATCGGAGGCTCAGCCCCAGCCCTTACCTGCCTGACTATGCAGCTGCCTGAAGGAAGGAAACCTGGAATAGAAGACACAGCCACTGAAGACTCCCTGGAGCACAAACTGACACAGAAACCCAAACTGCTTCCTTCCTCTCCACGCCAGCATGTGGGACAGGCCAAGACTTTTCCAACCCTACCAGCTGGGGTCCTCAGGAGCTAAGCCTTCTTCTGTGAGGCTCCTCTTAGCCGGCAGCCCCCCGGGGATTAGGTGATAAATGATACCATGGCTGGGTTGCCTGCCCAGACATCCAGCTCAGTGTGGGCACTCACCAAAGCCTGTGCAGTGTATCAGAGCTACAAATAGCCCTCCAGTCTCTGCTCTAGGTTCAGGGTGTCCCTGAGGGTAAGGACACTGCTGAGATCAGGAATGAGAAAGTTTTTTAAATTCCAAAAGCAGCAAGCCTACTACAGGATTCAGGATTCTAAGGTTAATTTCCTTTGGGATTTAGACTGGGTTTGTGACAGCAAGGGCCAAACAACACAAGCCAGAAAGCTCCTTAGAAGCTGGGGAACTGGCTGGGGGTGGGGGGAGAATAGAAGACAGCTTCCGAAAAGCTTAACGACCCAGTTTACTAAGAAGCAGGGAAATGTCTCACTGATTCCACAGCAGGCCCCCAGGGGCCCAGTCCCCTCCAGACACCTTTCCCAGGTCACTGTGGAAGTCAAGGTCCAGCTTCCGAGAAGCAGCACAACGAACCCTGGGTAGCACCCAGCCCAGCCCAGGAGAGAGCTGTTTAGACCCAGCTTGTCCCCAGGCACACTCAAATGACCAGGTCAGACCCATGACAACCAAGATGCTGACCCCTGCTTCTCTCTGCAGGATGGTGAGGGTGAGTCCAGTGGTGTGGGCTCCAGGAGTGGACTTTAATGAACTGGATACACTACCCTGGCTTCTTTATTAACTATCTTCCTCTTACCATACCCATGAGGATGTCTGTCAGCAGACCCCTGATTCCTGCCACAGGACCTGGAACCCAGACGAGGCCTGAAGGGCTGAAGACATAGGCCAGCCAGCAGCCAGGAGCCAGTATGAACTTCACCTGAGGTTACTGGAGGAGGGCACAACTGGCCCCGGATTCTGTGGGGAAGCACAGACAGGACTGAGCCCACCCCTGACCTGTCCACCTGAGTTCTCAGAGATGGTGAGGTAAACTTCGTCTCTGCCCGAGAAGCTATGTGGGTCCAGTGCTGGAGAGAGGGCAGGAAGGGGATACACAATCTTTCTTGCCCCCTCCCAAGGCCTGAGGAAGGGAGGCAAGAAAGCCATATAATCCAGAGTCTGTGTGCCCAGAGGACAGCCTAGCCCCAAGAGAACGCATATCTCCCCAGGAGGAAAAGCTCGATTAAGACTCTTGTTTGTTCCTTTGTTTCTGAGACAGTCTCATGTTGTCCAACCTGGCTTCAAATTCCTCATCCTCCTGCTTCTATGTCCTGAGTGCTGGGATTACAGGCCTGTGCCACCCAGCTACAGAGCAGATTCTGAAGAAGTTTCTAGCAGCTTTTTCTCCAGCCAGGAGCTCAGAGGCTACTTGCTCACATCTGAGCAAGTCAGGAAGCAGTGACCGGACAGGAAGTGGGGCTACAAAGCTCAAGACCAGCTTGCCAGGGACCTTCTCCCCACAGTGGGCCCCACAACCTGCTCATACAGCACCACCAGCTGGAGACCAAGTGTCCCGATCCAAGAGCCTCTGCGGGACATCTCACCTCCAAAGCGTAACCCCTCCTTCAGGCCAGCTGGCTCACAGAGCTGGGAGAGGTACAAGCTGTACTGCGGTCCTCAAAGTCCTGGCGTTCTAACCCCGGGCCTCAGAAAGTGACCTGATTTTGAAGGTGCATCTTAAACGTAACTTAAATGAGGCCTTGGATGGGAAGGGACTAATTTGTTATGTCCTGTGGTCTTATAAAAAGTGAAATTTGGAGATAGAGACATACTTAAGGAGAACACAGTCTAGAGGGACGATGCTGTCTGAATGGTAGGAAAGGCCTCAAAAGAAACTCCTCCTTGGCTGGACATGGTGGCGCACGCCTTTAATCCTAGCACTTGGGAGGCAGAGGCACGCGGATCTTTGTGAGTTCAAGGCCAGCCTGGTCTACAGAGTGAGTTTCAGGACAGCTTGGGCTACAGGGAAACCCTGTCTCAAAAAGACCCCCCCCCAAAAAAAGGAAAGAAAATTCTGTATCTAAATCCATCAAGTCCTTAGGAATGGTAGTGCAGGTCTATAGTCCCAGTTCTCAGAGAATAGTTAGACAGGTATAGACTACATAGTGAGATCCCAGCTCAAAATTAACTTTGGTTAAAAACACAGCAAAATCAAATCAATGAATTATTTTTCTTCTCTATATTCTCCTTTTCCTTTTGTTTTGTTTTGTTTTTTGGTCTTTTTGAGACAGGGTCTCCCTGTAGCCCCAGCTGGCCTGGAACTCACTCTGTAGACAGCGATCTGCCTGTCTCTGCCAAGTGCTTTAATCCCAAGTGCTGGAATTAAAGACATGTGCAAGCCGGGCATGGTGGTGCGTGCCTTTAATCCCAGCACTTGGGAGGTAGAGGTGGGTGGATCTCTGTGAGTTCAAGGCCAGCCTGGTCTACAGAATGAGCTCCAGGACAGCTGGTACTAAAAGGGAGACCCTGCCTCAAAAATACCAGAAAAAGGAAAAAAACTAAAGACCATGCCAGGAAATATTCTTTTTCAACAACAAAAGCCCTATATTATCAATATTACCTATATTACCAATATCAAATAAATTAAGTGAAGAGAAATACATTCTTCAGTGCTTGAGGCTCTGAGGAGTGCCATGAATTTGAAGCCAGCGGTCTATACAGCAAGCACCAGGCCAGCCAGGGCTACATAGCAGCACCCAGTGTTACAAAGGAGCAGGAGGAGGAGGAGGAGGGGGAGGAGTCCAAGCTAACCTGAAACTCACAGCAATTCTCCTGCCTCATATCCCCATACGCTCGATTCTAGGCATGGTCCACCGTACCAGACTTCATCTGTCATATTTCACACATGGTTAAAAATAGCAACAAACAAGCTAGGTTCTCGACCCACATGCCCACCAACTCCTCTTCTCTTTTTCCTTGTTTTCTATTCTCCCGCACCAGCTGTTGGTGGCCCATCTAGCTTCCACCCCTATTTTTTCTGGTCCCAGAAGTCACTTGTGGCTCCACACCCAAGAATTCATCTATATTTGGGAAAAGGCCAGGAACATGTTGGGCCTATTTCGAGAATTACGTGGGCAGGAAATGAATTCTACAGAATCAGCACGCGCACCATTTCCCAGTAGAGACCTGGTCCAGAGAAGTCCAGCTGAGGAACTGGACTAAACAGCCCATCCTCCAGTTAAAAAAACAAACAAAAGAAACTCCAAACCCAAACCTAGTGTAGTTACATGTTTTCCACACAGGGCCCCAGTAGCCTAGGAGTTGGCAGCGCCCTCTTAGAGTCTGAGACTCAAGCAGCATTGTTACAGACCCACAAAGGATGTGGCTCTTGAGCTCCAGGGGCTGCTGTGAGTTCCTCACACCAACCAAAAGCTACGGGAGGGCTCTGGGGACCTTGCAGAAGCCCATGCCACCTACATCCCAACACAGGAGAATGTCCTCCTGAACCTCTGTGAACCTGACGTGGGAGGGTGTGTGAACAGAACATGTTGGTAATCATTGTGTAGTCCTCTAGTAAAAATATTCCTTAAGTCTACAACCCATGTGTTCTTTACCAGGGCTCAGCAGCGGAGCAGCCTTTCTCTGTGAGCCAGCAAGGCTCTCCCAGATCAAATCTCCATGGTGGGACCAAGACATGCTTCTCCTCCTCCTGGGTACTCGGCATGGAACTCAGGGCCTCATGAATGAGAGGAAGAAAGCCCCACTACTGAACTAATATCTCCATCCCTTTAAAAATAATCCCGGGGCTGGAGAGATGGCCTACCGGTTAAGAGCGCCGACTGTTCTTGCAGAGGACCCAGGTTCAATCCCCAGCACCCACATGGCAGCTGAGAACTGTCTTTAACTCCAGTTCCTGGGGAATCTGAGACCCTCTTCTGACCTCCCTGGCATTGCAGGACATGGGTGCACAAACCTACATGCAGACAGTATGTTCGTACTTAATTTTTACTTAATTTTTTAATTTTAATTTTAAATTTACTTAATTTTTTAAATAAAAATTATTTAAAAAATAAAGTAAAAAAAATAATAAGCCCATCTGGCCGGGCGTGGTGGAGTACGCCTTTAATCCTAGCACTCCGGAGGCAGAGGCAGAGGCAGGCAGATCTCTGTGAGTTCAAGAGCAGCCTGGTTAAAAAAAAAAAAGAGTGGCCTGGTTTACAGATCGAGTTCCAAGCCAGCTGGGGCTACAGGGAGACCTTGTCTCAAAACAAACAAACAAACAAACAAACAAATCCTTGGGGTTGGAAAGATGGCTCAGTGATTAAGAGCACTGGCTGTTCTTGCAGAAGACCCAGATTCAAATCCCCAGAACTCACATGGAAGCGGGGGGGGGGGGGGGGGGAACACCTGTAACTCCAGTTCCAGAGGCATTGCACACACATAGTGCACTTGCATACACATGCAGGCAAAACACTCATACACATGAAACAAAAAATAAAAAGTAAAAGAAATTTTAGCCCAGCTTGGTGGGGCGCAATGCCTTTATAATCCCAGCAATTGGGAGGCAGAGGCAGTGGACTCGTGAGTTCAAGGGCTGCCTGTCTACATAAATGACGCCAGTACTGCTGGGGCTAAGGGAGACCCCTGTCTCAAAAAGACAATTTTTTTTATTTCATCCCTTTAAAAAAACACTTTCAGGGGCTGGGGAAATGACTCACTGGTTAAGGGCGCTGGGAGCTCTTCTTGCAGAAGACAGGGTTTTGATTCCCAGCACCCACTGGTGGCTAACCAAATGCATAAGTCTAGTTCTAGGGACTCTATGGCTTTCCAAGGCATTGAAATGACACAAGTTGCACTTAAACACATGGCCAACACATATTTAAAAAAAATGAAAAAAAAAAAAAGCCAGGGCCGGGCGTGGTGGCCACACCTTTAATCCTAGCACTTGGGAGGCAGAGGCAGGTGATCTCTGTGAGTTCTACAGAGTGAGTTCTAGGACAGCCAGAGCTACAGGGAGACCCTGTCTCAAAAAGACAAAAAAAAAATTAGGGGCTGAAAAGATGGCTCAACGGTTAAGGACACTGGTTGTCTTTGCAGAGAACCTGGGTTCAGTTCCCAGCACCCACATGGCAGCTAACAACCATCCTAACTCCAGTTCCAGGGGAATCCTATGCTCTCTTTGGACATCCTCTTTTGACCTCCGCAGGCATTGCAGGACATGAATATACCTTCCTATATGCAGGCAGTACACGCATACACATAAAATAAAAATAATAAAATATTAATGCATAAAATAGAGAGATATAAATAAATGACAGAGGATATAGTTCAGTGGTAGAAAGTTTGCTCAGTAAGCTTGAGGTCCTGGGTTCCATTCCCACTACCACAAAAAAGACCAGCTTTATTCTTCTGCACTTGACACCCACCTACCCTCAAACCATTTGTTGAAAACACTGTTCTTCCCCTCACTGGATTACCCTTTTATGGATCAGTTAGGGATGAGGAGATACAGAATGCTGCAAGCAAGATACTGACTTCCACTTGGGGTGAATGATAGCCAAGTACCAGACGCAGATCTTGCCTCCAGGTCTCACGTACATCCGGGCTCCTCTGGAGTACCTGCCTATGGTACTCACAATTACATCCTCGTTTTCTCTTATAAGGGAGAAACTGAGTTTTAGAAAGACCATGAGATCTGGGCACGGCCAAACAGCTAGTAAAAGGAAGAGCCAGAGTCTGGCCTAGGGAGGCTGCTCCCAAATGTTATTATGCTAGGAAGGGGCTGAGTCCTGGTCATGTGTCAAGCTCTCAGAAAAGAAACCATTGTTCCTGTGCAGGTCCACTGGTAGTGTGCTTACCTATTCTCCACGGAGCCCTGGATCCAATCCCCAACACCAAATAAAACAGCATGTGATGGCACATGCTTGCAGTCACAGCACTCGGGAAGTAGAGGCGAGAGGATCTTAAGTCCAAGGTAGAAAGCTGGGCGGGCCTGGTGGCTCAGACTTGCAATTCTAGGATATGAGAGAAAGAAGCAGGTGAGGGTCTGGAGAGATGGCTCAGTGGTTAAGAGCACTGGCTGCTCTTGCAGAAGACCCTGATTTGATAGTGGCTAACAACTGCCCCTAACTCCAGTTCCAGGGGACCCAACACTGCATGACACAGGTGCATTTACATATAGGTAGGCATAACACTTGTACAGATAAAAGTAAACAGGTTTTTACGGGCTGGAGAGATGGCTCAGTGGTTAAGAGCGCCGACTGCTCTTGCAGTCCAACGCACTCTTCTGACTTCTGTGGCATTGCACGACACAGGTGCACCAACCTACATGCAGACAGTACACTCATACACAAAATAAATAAATAAAAATAAATAAATAAATAAAATATTTTTTTAAGTAAATAGGTTTTTTTTTAAAGCAGGTGAATTTCTGTGAGTTGCAGGCTACCCTATCTACATAGTGAGTTCTAGGCCAGCCTGGGATACATAAGAACCTATGTCAAAAGATGGGAAGGGGACAAGGAGAAGGGAAATAGGAAGCGGAAGAGGGAGGAGAAAAGGGTGGGATAGGACACAGAGAAGGATAAAGAAAGAAAGTATTGTTATTTGTGAACTGAGGACAATGACTTTGGCCCTGCAGGTCTGTGATGACATGAGCAAAGGGCTGCCTGGTCAGCTGGGCACCATACCAGCCTCTGGGGAGCTCAGCCTGGCCTGCAGGACTCCACATAGCCGCCAGGGTCCTGGCCCTGTCTCTGTGCTCTGGAGGGCTCTGCAGGTGGAGGGCTTTTGGGAACTATTTCTGGTTCAGTCTTAAACAAGCTGCAGTGCACAAAGAACGGCAGGTGCCCCCCTCCCCCACACTTGGACTTCTTCAGTCCCATGGAAGATTTACTGGTCTATTTCTGGCGAAGCTTGGAACACATGGAATGCACATGCTCACAGACACATGCACACTGCCGAGAGCCCATGAGAGAAGATGTCTGCTCTACCCAGAGGGCCCACGCAGCCCATGCTTGACTCTGACACGGAACTGAGCAAAAACCTCTATGCTAACTACCTGGGGGTGGTGTGTATCCGTAACACAGACAACAAGGAAACACACGCTCCTTCCCTGCAGGTCCCTGTGGCTCTGTAGAAGATTTGGTTCATGCCAAGAAGGGAGAATGAACACAGAAAGGGGTCCTGTCCAAGAACAAATAAGTGTAAGTTTATATGATGTAAAACATTGCTGAATTAATAAGAGAGAAGGCAGCCCCGAATGATACAGGTGAATGCTTTCTCCTCCAGCAGGGGGAGCCTAGCCCCAGGAAACCTGAGCTCCAAAGGAAATTGTTTTAACAGGAGACCCAGCAGACAGTACCCCCACCCACCACCATCTGCTGATAGATTTCCCAGGCATACATGTGTCCCATGTTACATGATGAGATGCTTTGCCTGTTTCACGTTTGTTCCAGAAAACCCCAGTCTGATCAGAAGATAAATATCAGAGAAACCCAAGTTGAAGAACATTCTGCAAAAGACCTGCTGAACAGGCAGGCATAGTAAGTAGCCTACGCCCATAATCCTAGTCCTGATGGGCAGGTGGAGGATAGAAGTACAAGGATATCCTCAACTACATATCCAGTTTGAGGCTAGCCTGGGTTGCATGAGATTCTGTCTCAAAAATAACCAAACAAAATCCAAACAAAACAACAACAAAAAACTTGACCAGGACTTCAGTGCTGTCATAATTATTAAAAAACAAAGCAAGTTTCAGACACTACCACAGCCCAGAGGGGCAGCAGCAGGCACAATGCCCATGAGGTGCCCTGTGTGGGTTCCTGGAGTAGGAGACCTTGGTGTGAGTGGCACACGTCCCCAGAGGTGAGGAGAATGGAAGTGTTGTGATATTGAAAGTCCCGAGTCCTGTGTGAAGCGACCTCTGCCTCTTCCCTCCTTCCCCACTCAGAGCCTGGCATCAGTGACAAAGGTCCGGCCTTCTTATGAGTGCCTCCCGTCCTGCCCATGGATGGAGAGATGGTTTCGGCGGTGATTCTCTTTTGCGGTGTGTGGACAAGGCCTGAGGCTCGGGTCCCTCCACTGTCAAGTACATGGGACGAGTCCCAGCAGCAAAAGGCACCTCTAAGATTTTTGCATCTGCAGGGACAGATATGGAAATGCTGAACGGTCACCATGGTCAAGACTTCTGGGTGGGTGGAAGCCACCATGGAGCTGAAGGCAGTTGCCATATGGGTGACAGGCTGAGGGCACACCTAGTTACACCAGCTCCGCTCCGAAGCACAGGGAGTGTGATGGTAGAGGGGATTGCAGAGAGGCTGTCCTGACAGTTGCAAGTTCCGGGGAAGCTCACTGTGAAGGGCGTCACAACCTATCCTGGGTCTAAAAGTCTTTGCCACGTACCCTGCAATCAGCAGACCAAAGAGCCCATGGTGACAGCCTCCCTCCTTCTCTGCAGGGCTCCCCAGCTGCTTCCCATGGTATTCCAGTCAGGCAAGGACCACGAGTCCAGCCTCACACTTCTCGGGGCCCAGTGGGGGCTATAGACTCCCCGCCGGGGGTTCAGTGACCTGGCTTTTGGCTACAGTGGGTTCCTTTTGCTGGACACAGTGAATGGCAGTGGAGTGGGCCATTTGCAGTGCTTGTCATGCCCCACTGCCCTCCTCCCCACTGCCAAATAGTCAAATAGGATACAACTTGCAATCCTCCCAGCCCAAGCTCAGCAGACCGGGTCCTGGTGCACAGCAAGGTGGGACGTGTCCTGTGCAGGCCCCACCACATCTCTAGAGCGATGCTGCATACTTTCAAAATTAGCCATACTTTTTGAGTTACATTAAGCACTCTGGTAAATACACCCATAAGTTGCCAAGCAGGAAAGCAAGCAGGCCCTGGTCAAGTACCCACCAGGTTAATTTACAGAACAGCTGCTGGGCATGGTGGTGCACACCTTTAATCCTAGCACTCGGGAGGCAGAGGCAGGCAGATCTTTGTGAGTTCAAGGCCAGCCTGGTCTACAGAGTAAGTTCCAGGACAACTGGCGCTACAGGGAGACCCTGTCTCAAAAATACCAAAAGAAAGAAAAGAACAGAAAAAAAGAAAAAAAAAAAAAAAAAAAAAGAAAGAAAAGAACAGAAAGAGCCAGCAGGAGTTGGGAGCCATGTCAGCTGAGCCAGGCAGGCCCACACGAGCCTGGAAACAGCAAGAAAAGTTGGGGACCCTCTGTCTGGAGGCCCTGCACCTGGCTCTCAACAGATTTGAGAACCCTGAGTGAGCTCAAGCTCAGGGACAGGGCCATGCCCAGGATGGACATCCTACCCACGCTGCCCCAGCACCCACATCACTGGGTTCTCCAAGCTATGGAGTCCTTGAGACCTAATAATATACACAAATCAGAAGGCAGACCTCAGGCCTTGGCCATGCAAGGACAGGACGAAAGCTGATCCCTGCCCTGGCTTGGCCCCTGGCTCTGCCCTCAGGAAGCAAGGCTGCCCCGGGCCAGCAGGGCCTATACCGAGGACGTGAGCTTGCTGCTGGGAATGGCCGGCATGCGCCCAGCTGTCGCAGCAGCCCCGCCCGGCAAAGCTGAGGCCACAGGGCGCTGCAGTAACACCCACCCATGCTTTCTTCCACTTAGGACAAGCCACTGTACATGGGGAGCAGAAGGAGGTGTATACACCCAGAGCATGAACAGCACGAACCTCGGGAGCTCCAACCACAGGGGTCACCTGTCCTCAGCATCTCTCACAGAAAAGGAACCCCCTTCGGTCTTACCACCCCTGCCGTCTCCCCTCCCCACAATCTCCCGACTCAGGGGGAGTCAGCGGGCAGACACAGTGTCTCAATGCACCCTCGATCATGCCCACCCCAGCCTCACTCTTCAGATTTACCTTGAAGTGGAAGTCCTTTCACATCTCCCCAGCAGGCAACTTGCCCCAAGTCATGACGGGCAGAGACCCCTTCCTAAGATGGCCCCAGTGATGAGGGAAGCTTGGTGTCGCTTTCCAGGAGCCACTGAGATGAACAAAACCCAGGTCATGGAGTGGGGTGTGAAGGAGAGTCTCCGGACTTCTAAGCTTGAGGCAGGGCCATCTCCTGCCCCAGGGAGGATGTACCGTCATCTGCCCGGGGAACGATGGTGCCCACAGCCTCCTGGGCGAGTCCAGCAAAGGCTGAAGCCAGGACCTCCTAGTAAGGAGGAAGAGGAGCACTGTAGGGACTGACCCTGGCTATTTGAACCCCAGTAGGTGCCTGTCGAGCTGCTTCCAGTCTGAGCTCGGGGTGGCAAGCTGTGCTCACCTGCCTCTTGTGGGGTCATGCAGCATGGAGGCCGGGTCAGCTGCTACCAGGAGCCTCCAGAAGGGGCTCTGTGCCATGGGAGGGCTCTCATTGTAGTGAGCTTGATCTTCTCAGCTTCCAAGCTGTGCCCGAGTTGGGGCTCGGCTCGTGCACATGGCCTCTCCCTAGCACTCTGAGTGTGGGGTTCTTCCAGAGGATAAACCAACAGGCTCCGATGCTTCCCCATCAGGCCCAGGAGCTGGCAGCCAGTATCCATCCTGGGGACCTGGGCACACAAAGCACGGCAGGGAGGTGCTTGTTACTCCTACCTCACCTGGGTCCCTCTCCAGAGAAGGCCCACAAAGCTGAGCTCCGTGCCTCCTTTACAGATGAGAGAATGGAGGCTCAAGGTGCGATGATTTATCCAAGGTATCATAGCCCCTTCCAAGGTGGCAGGCCTGACCCCTGCTGCTTCTCCTGTTGGCTTCTGGTCACATCTAGGAGCCCTGGCACAGGGGTGTCATGTGAGTACCCGTACCCATCACTCCCTCAGCCTCTCCTGCAATCTGCGCTTGCTGCCCCCGCCTGCTGCTGTTCTGCTTGATTCTCTACTCTGTTTTCCAGAGCCTCCAATGCTTTCAAGAGTCTAAAGCACTTGCCTTTTGAAAAGGTAAGGAGCTCCTAATGAGAGAAGAATTGGGGCTGGAGAAATGCTTAAGAGCATTGGGGGCTAGAGAGATGGCTCAGTGGTTAAGAGCACCGACTGCTCTTTCAGGGGACCCGGGTTCGACTCCCAGCACCCACAGGGCGGCTGAGAACCATCTTTAACTCCAGTTCCAGGGGAATCCGATGCCCTCTTTTGACCTCCTCGGCATTGCACGACATGGGTGCACCAACCTACATGCAGACAGTACACTCATACACATAAAAAATAATAAATAAGAGCTGGGAATCCTAGCACTTGGGAGGCAGAGGCAGGCGGATCTTTGTGAGTTCAAAGCTAACCTGGTCTACAGAGTGAGTTCCAGGACAGCTGGGGCTACAGAGAGACCCTGTCTCGAAAAGACAAAAAAATAATAATAATAAACTTTGCCAGGTGTGGTGGCGCACGTCTTTAATCCTAGCACTCGGGAGGCAGAGGCAGGCGGATCTTTGTGAGTTCAAGGCCAGCCTGGTCTACAGAGTGAGTTCCAGGTCAGCTGGGGCTACAGGGAGACCCTGTCTCGAAAAGACAAAAATAATTTTTTTTGTCTAATATACAATTTTTTTTTCTAATATACATTTTTTTTTGTCTTTTCGAGACAGGGTCTCCCTGTAGCCCCAGCTGTCCTGGAACTCACTCTGTAGACCAGGCTGGCCTTGAACTAACAAAGATCTGCCTGCCTCTGCCTCCTGAGCGCTAGGATTAAAGGCGTGCGCCACCACGCCCAGCCAATAATAATAATAATAAATTTTGCCGGGTGTGGTGGCGCACGTCTATAATCCTAGCACTTGGGAGGCAGAGACAGGTGGATCTTTGAGTTCAAGGCCAGCCTGGTCTACAAGGTGAGTTCCAGGACAGCTGGGGCTACAGGGAGACCCTGTCTCGAAAAGACGAAAAAAAAACCATAAATAAATAAATAAAAATAATAATAATAATAAATTTTTAAAATTTTTTAAAAGAGCATTGGCTGCTCTTGCAGAGGACTTGTGTTCTATTCCCAGCACCCACATGGTAGCTAACAGCTATCATAACTCCAGTTCCAGGGGAGGGGATCTGACACCCTCTTCTGATATCCATGGGCATTGCACGACAAGGGTGCATTAACACACATGCAGGCAATACACTCATATTTACAAAATAAAACAATAATAAATATAATATTTTAAAATGAGAGAGAGAGGAGGGAGAGAGAGAGAGAGAGAGAGAGAGAGAGAGAGAGAGAGAGGAGCTGTGCTACAGTTCCTGTGTGGACTTCCAAAGGACTCCCTCCGTCCTTGCCCTCTACCATCAGATTCCTCTCCACCAACTGGAAGGCTTAGGATAGGAGCAGGCTGTGATATAAAAATAGAGGCAGGCAGTGGGCGCCTCTCGCTTGCTTGGTGACTCACGAAGGCAGGCAGGCAGGCTGGTGGAGCATTCTGCAGACAGCTGCAGACAGTCCCCTCCTTTTCTCCCCACTCCCTTGCTGCTCCCCTTCCAAGCGGCACCTCTCAGTCCCTTCTGTGTGCAGCCCTTCCAGCTACCTGCTATCTCTACAGTCTCTCCTTCCCTCTTCTCTGTTCTCCTCCCTCCCCTTCCCTGGGCCCCCTCCTCCCCTCCTCCCACCCCTGCTCCTAACAGAGCAGACTATGGGTCAAGCATGGCTCTCTGAGGAGGTTTCCCTAGACATTTAGCAATTCACATCCCCCAAGTTAGTGTACAAGACAGGACTAAGTCAGCCGAGCTATCACACTGCAGTAGTCATCTGGAGTTTTCTGCACAGACATTCACATTCTAGGATCCTCCCTGCAAGTCCCAAGGCTCCTAAGGGCTGAGAGGAAGTGACCCAGGTCACAGCCACCGTGCTGCCCTCCACACTCTTCCCCCTCTCAGCTTAAAACAGTTCCCATTGTTCTGGAAATGTCAAAACCGTATCCTCTCAGCTCAGGGCTTTACACAGTGGGAGAGCCCCACTCTGCACCTTCCTAACTCTACCCCATCCCTAGCCACAACTTCCCTTCAAGATAGCCCTAGTCCTGCAAGAACCTCCCTGCCCACTACCTGCCAACTCCCCCGACCTACACCTCCCCTCCCATCTCTTTTTTTTTTTTTTTTTTTTTTTTTTTTTTTTTGTCCTTTTTGAGACAGGTCTCCCGTTGCTCCAGCTGTCCTGGAACTCACTCTGTAGACCAGGCTTGCCTCGAACTCACAGAGATCCACGTGCCTCTGCCTCCCAAGTGCTAGGATTAAAGGCGTGCGCCACCACGCCTAGCAACCTCCCATCTCTTTTACAGCACATGTGGAACTTGCAGCCACCATCCTTGCAGGCAGGCCAACTCCCTGGGAGCGGAAGCCCTGATTTTCTGGCCTGTATTGTATCTTATCTAAACAGCACAACTTCATTCTTCTTTCTGACTGAAAAAAGAAAAAAAGCCCACTCTGTATATGTGCCACATTTCCTCTGTCACTGGACACCTGAGTTAGTTACATAGCTGAGCTATTGGGATCAGTGCTGTAGCACCGAAGTGTAGGTAACTCTGTGACATATTAATGTGAGTTCTCTGGGTAAGTACCCCGATGGTACTGGGTAATGTAGTACAAGTCTGGGGCTGGAGAGATGGCCAGCAGTGTAAGAGCACGTAACTGCTCTTGGAGAGGACCCCGGGTTTGATCCCAGCACCACCGGTGGCTGAGAACACGTCTGTAAGTCCAATTACAGGAGAGCTCCAGTTCCAGGGGAGATAACGACACCCTCTTCTGACCACTCTGCGGCTTGGCACGACACGGGTGCACAGACCTACATGCAGATGGTACATTCATACAAATAAATAAATAAATAAATAAAATTTAAAAAAAATGGGACGTAAAACTCTCTAGAGGAACATGAGAACTAACAGAGATGGTTAGGAGTGAGAAGGGGGGGAGAGGAGCCTGGGGGGGGAGATGAGGACAGGGGGACCTGGGGGGAGATGAGGACAGGGGGCCTGGGGGGGAGATGAGGACGAGGAGCCTGGGGGGAGATGAGAACAGGGGGCCTGGGGGGAGATGAGGACAGGGGTCCTGGGGGGAGATGAGGACAGGGGGGCCTGGGGGGAGATGAGGACAGGGGACATGGGGGGGAGATGAGGACAGGGGAACATTGGGGGGAGATGAGGACAGGGGAACATTGGGGGGAGAGGTGGGAAGAGGACAGGGGTCCCTGGGGAGAGATGAGGACAGGGGTCCTGGGGGGGGAGACAGTGGAGACGGGGGCCCCTGGGGGGAGATGAGACAGGGGGCCTGGGAATGAGGACAGGGGCCTTAGTATGATCTGTGGTCTCGGAGCGCTACTGGGTGTAGGGTGAGCTTAGGTGGGCGAGGATGAGCAACGAGCTGGGGCCTGCGGACGGGATGATGAGGTCAGGGATTGATCTTGGACATTGGGTCCTGGCAGGGCTTAGAGAGGATGGGGAGTGAGCAGGGGGCCCATTTCTTAATGGGGGGTGTAGATAGAGGGCCACCGGGGGGAGATGAGGACAGGGGTCCGTGGGGAGAGATGAGGACAGGGGGACATGGGGGGAGAGTAGGACAGGGCCTGGGGGGGAGATAGGCAGGGGACATGGGGGGACCTGGGGGGGAGAGGACAGGGGGGCCTGGGGGGAGAAGGAGGACAGGGGGCCTGGGGGGAGATGAGGACAGGGGCCTGGGGGGGAGAGAGACAGGGGGCCTGGGGGGGAGATGAGGACAGGGGGGCCTGGGGGGAGATAAGGACAGGGGCCTGGGGGGAGATAGGACATGGGGGCCTGGGGGGAGATGAGGACAGGGGACAGTGGGGGGGGAGATGAGGACAGGGGCTTGGGGGGAGATGAGGACAGGGCTGGGGGGAGATGAGGACAGGGGACATGGGGGGAGATGAGGACAGGGGACATGGGGGGAGATGAGGACAGGGGACATGGGGGGGAGATGAGGACAGGGGACATGGGGGGGAGATGAGGACAGGGGACATGGGGGGAGATGAGGACAGGGGGCTGGGGGGGAGATGAGGACAGGGGACATGGGGGGAGATGAGGACAGGGGGGCCTGGGGGGAGATGAGGACAGGGGTCAACATGGGGGGAGATGAGGACAGGGGAACACTGGGGGGAGATGAGGACAGGGGAACATTGGGGGGAGATGAGGACAGGGGACATGGGGGGAGATGAGGACAGGGGACATTGGGGGGAGATGAGGACAGGGGCTTGGGGGGAGATGAGGACAGGGGGACATGGGGGGGAGATGATGGACAGGCTGGGGGAGTAGCAGTGCGGGGGGAGATGAGGACTGAGTGGGGGGGATGCTGGTGGGGGAGATAGATTAGACAGGGACCTTGGGGGAGATGAGAGAGGGGGGCCTGGTGGGAATGAGGAATAGGGGAGGGGAGTTGAGGGTGTGGGATGATGGGACAGGGGGCGGGGGGGAGATGAACAGGACAGGGGGACTGGGCCTGGGGGGAGATGAGGACAGGGGAACATTGGGGGGAGGATGAGGACAGGGGGCCTGGGGGGAGATGAGGACAGGGGGCGCGGGGGGGAGATGAGAACAGGGGCATGGGGGGGGAGATGAGGACAGGGGCTGGGGAGATTAGACAATACAACTGGGGGTGGGAAAGGCTAAAATTATATATCCTTATAAAAAATATCCTTACATAAATAACTCTGTACCACATACACCAATGGGAGAAAAAACCCATCACCTCCCAGTGTCCCTTAAGAAGAGAGAGCGAATTCCAGGCATGCTGGCTAACGGGTAGACCCTGTTCTCAAAAGACAAAAAAAAAAAAAGAAGAAGAGTTAGCCCATGGCAGCACAGGCCAGGGGCAACAGAATGAGGCAGCCTCGTGTGAAGCTGCAGGTATGGGCTGTCGCCCTCATGCCTCACCCGCCCTGGCACAGGAGTAATCTTATGTGATTTCTCAGCAGCTGTGGTCCCACTTCCCAATACCTTACCTGAAGATCCAGTTCAGTGGGAGGACACAGCCCCCCCCACCTCAGCCTGGCTGGGAACCCCTGGAGAGGGAGCAGGGCTAGGCCTGTCTGGCCTAATGTCCCTGCCTGCCCTGTGTTAAACACAAGAGATTAGCTCAACTTTTTTTTAATTGTAGGTTTCCAGAGAGGCCCAGCAACATGGTAAGTGTTTTTCTGGAAATGTTCTCAACAGTGGCGTTTTATGGGAGGGAGGGAGGAGAGAGGGAGGAGGGAGGGAGGGAGGGAGGGAGGAGGGGAGGGGGGAAGGGAGGGAAGGAAGGAGGGAGGGAGGTAAGGAGGGAGGGAGGGAGGCTGGTTGCCTGGCTCTGAAGGGGAAAGTGCAGTTGGCACCTGTGGGAAGCTCTCTGGGAACCTGTGGCCCAGCTCCCTGTGAATGGCCTGCAGCTCACCCCCCAGAGGGGCAGCCCTAGGCCCAGGGCAGCTCAGCGGGAGCCCACAATTCAGCTGGGCCTGGTTCTCCCCCTGCTGTAAGCACTGGAGTCACAGAGTAGCAGGGTCCCTGCACATGGGCATCTTTCCTGATCCAACCCCCTGACCCCAGGCCTCTGCTGTCCAGACTTCCTGGCCAGCAAAACTAGAACCTGGGCAGCAGAGCTAGTGGGGGATTTTACTTAATTATTTGTTTTTGATTTTCACTTTAATATTAAAATGACATATTTAGCAGGGTGTGGTGATGCATATCTAATCCCAGCAAAGGCAGGTGGATCACTGTGAGTTCAAGGCCAGCCTGGTCTATGTAGCGAGCTCCAGGCCAGCCATGTGTACAGGGAGACCCTGTTTCAAAAAGACCCCCCTCCCAAAATAGATATACTTGTTGAAAAAGTTGGAAGATGGAAGTATGAAAATATGCACTGAAGAAAGTATCCCTCATCCCACCCATAGAAACCTTAGGGATTTAGGGGGCTTAGCACTTTGACCTAATTTCTTCCTGTTGCTCCTCATTTTGTTCTTTTTCCATGGTTTTGCTGGTCCCTGGGCCTGTGCGCATTACCTGTAGGCTGCTTTAGCTGCCTGGCCATTTGGGGACTTGCCAGACTCTGTATGTGTTCATGCCAGGAACACAGTCAACAGTTAAAAAGCCAGCAGG
Organism: Rhizomys pruinosus; assembly: GCA_009823505.1. NCBI lineage: Eukaryota > Metazoa > Chordata > Mammalia > Rodentia > Spalacidae > Rhizomys > Rhizomys pruinosus. The sequence goes on along the minus strand of VZQC01008455.1, from coordinate 640,229 downwards.
AGGGAGGGCTGAGGCTGGCAGAGAGTTAGCCCTAAGCCCCAGGCTCCACCTCCAGCACCCCATTGGGCCTGGTGGTACACACCTGTAATCCTGGCACTCAGGAGGTGGAAGCAGGAGGATCAGAAGTCCAAGGTCATTTTCCATCCTTGGTTAAAAGAGATCTATTTGGAAAGAACACAAACCAAGAAACAAAACCTGTGTCAACAAACAAACAACACAACAAAATAATCCTCAGGCTCTGAGTAAGAGCTGAGCAGCGCATGCTTCTGAAGCCCTTTCTGAAGGGAAATGGCTGCGTGTGGGAGGTTGCTATTATGTATGGAGTTTTTTGTTGTTAACGTTGCTGTTTCATTATTGTTTTGCTCTCCTTTCTAGAATCTAAAGCAGCATTCTGTACACATCTTTGCTGGCCTTTAGTCATGTCCTCAAACCCTTGGCACATGTGTCATAATAACTTAAATAATGGAACTATTTCTTCCTACTGTTGACTTAGGATGCCAGGGAGGATGCCCAGTCACCTGACTGCACATTGATACACTCAGTTAATCATTCTTTTTTGTATGTATGTGGGTGGGAACACAGCGTTTTGTTTGAGATGGGGTCTTATGTAGACCAGCCTGGATGATTTTGAACTGATACTTATTTTACACTAGGGCTGGGATTACAAGCATGTGCAGCCATATCCAGCTGTGGTGTGTGTGTGTGTGTGTGTGTGTGTGTGTGTGTGTGTGTGTGTGTGTGTTCTATTTATTCACTAACAATACTGGTAGAGTAATTGTTTCTTGCGGTTCTCATCCTCAGCCTTTCACCACTGTGCTATCCCCACAGCCCCTGGTAGAGTAATTGTGAGTGCCTGGATGAGCCTAACTGTGTGCCTGCTGCCCATGGAGGCTAGAAAGTGTTTGATTCTCTGGAACTGAAATTACAAGTGATTATGAGCTACATGTGGGTGCTGGGAACCAAACCTGGGTCCTTTAGTAAAGTGACATGATTCTTAATTCCAGTCCTCAGCAGAGCTTCTCAACTGAAAATCTTATTCCGGTAGGCACCAAATAACTCGTGGGAATTGTTGGTTCTCTCTCCTCCTTGCACAGATGTCCATGTGTGTTCTGCCCTTGTTTAGATAGTTTCCCAGATATCAATAACTTTTTCCAAACAGTACAAACAAAAGAGGCAGAACAGTAACAAAACGCTTGCTTCTTTTCAGAGAACTATCAGGAAGGAAAGGTAATTTCAAGCTTAGCACACCCTAGTAAAATTTTAATTCTTGCCTTTATCCTTTCAGTAGAAAAGTGGATTTTTAGATGCTGATCAGTGCTAAGGAAACAATTCCAGACTGTGTTCAAACTTCCATCAGACTCAAAGTATCTCAAGTGCCATCTGTTTTATTTTGGAGAACTGTTCTTTTCAATACCAATCAAGAGTAATAAGCTATTTAAAAAGCAATTATTGTCAGCTGGTGCAGTGGGACTGGTGTAGCCCCAGCACTCAAGAGGCAGAAGGATCACTGAGAGTTCAAGGCCAGCCTCCATTGCCTATGAAATCCTGTCTTGAAAAATGAAAAATAAAAACGGGTAGTGTTCTCTCCGGTAGAGATTCAAAGTTTCAGGGCTTGTGCCTTTAGAACATTAGGTGGGGGCTGAGGTGTAGCTCTGCAGTAGAGTGTTGGCTTAGCATGCTCAAGACATTGGGTTGGTAAAAAGGGGTGGGGGCATGGCTCCCTATTCTCCCCCTTTCATGCACCCTGGATACTTTGTAGCCTTCTTCAGTGGTGTCCTCCTTTCTGGAGACTCCAGAACCTTCCTTTCATTCCCACACTTGGGGCTCCTCCTCAGCCCTACAAGAAAGGCCCTTGTCTGTTCCACCAGCACTTGGCCCGCACGAAGTCAAGTATTTCCCAGTTTGGAAGAAACAGTGACTGCTAAAACTGGCTCATTTCTATACAGAATACAAGTCTTTGGTTAGACTTGAAGATTCAATCCCCGGCGCTTGTGAGCTGCGGAAATGCAGATGTGCTCTGGGCAGCACCACGGTCAGCGCCAAGGTCTCTAACCGCTAGGGGTGTTGCGGCTTACTGGGTAGGGGGAGCGGGAAACTCAGCCACACACCCGGAGGCCGGAAGAGCCACATGGGTCCCCCGTTGGGAGTGGATGTCATCCAGAAGGGTAAAACGCGGGGTGGGGGTGGGGAGACCTAACTTTAACTTTTGCCTTCGAAGTTGCGCACTCAATGGGAGATCTATGGAAAGTGGGGGTTGGGTCCTTAGTTCTGTCCTCCCCGAGCCCCAGGAAAGAAAGACAACAAACACTTTAATTGCACCAAAACAGAATGGCTGGCTTTAATGCTTCAAGTTTTCCACTTCCTTCCACAGGGCTTTGTTTTAAAAATAACAAAATGAGGTAAAACGAGTCAACGTATGTACACGTTAAAAACGAGTGCGGGCTGCAGCGGCAGCGGTGGAGCGGTCGCGGAGGACGCGGCCGCCCCACAACCACAGCACGACTGTCGTCCTGAGGAGAGAGCGCGCACGTGGACGCGGGTGCGCCTAGAAGCATTTGCGGTGCACGATGGAGGGCCCGGCCTCGTCGTACTCCTGCTTGGTGATCCACATCTGCTGGAAGGTGGACAGCGAGGCCAGGATGGAGCCGCCGATCCACACTGAGTACTTGCGCTCCGGGGGGGCGATGATCTGTAAGACGGAGACTCAGGTGTCTGCGTTCCTGGCGCCCCCGGGGTCCCCGCCCGCCCCAGACGCGCCGCCCACCTTGATCTTCATGGTGCTGGGGGCCAGAGCGGTGATCTCCTTCTGCATGCGGTCAGCGATACCAGGGTACATGGTGGTGCCCCCAGACATGACGTTGTTGGCGTACAGGTCCTTTCTGATGTCGATGTCGCATTTCATGATGCTGTTGTAGGTGGTCTCGTGGATCCCCGCGGACTCCATGCCTAGGGGTCAGGGAGAGGGGAGAGTGTGTGAGCAAAAACAGAGCCAGGACACAGGCGGGCGGGACCGGAAGGATGGAGAGATGGAGGGCACTAGCTGGGGCGCGTTGGGAGGACGGCCAGCGCTCACCGATGAAGGAGGGCTGGAAGAGCGTCTCTGGGCAGCGGAAGCGCTCGTTGCCGATGGTGATGACCTGCCCGTCGGGCAGCTCGTAGCTCTTCTCCAGGGAGGAGGAGGAGGCGGCGGTGGCCATCTCGTTCTCGAAGTCCAGGGCGACGTAGCACAGCTTCTCCTTAATGTCACGCACGATCTCGCGCTCAGCTGTTGGGGCAGAAGCAGAGAGGAGGTCTCGGCACCGACCCGCCCGGGGCGCGCGCTTGCCCTCTCGGGTCCGCCCTCCCAGGTCCTCGGCGCGCACCTGTGGTCACGAAGGAGTAGCCACGCTCGGTGAGGATCTTCATCAGGTAGTCAGTGAGGTCACGGCCGGCCAGGTCCAGACGCATGATGGCATGCGGCAGGGCGTAGCCCTCATAGATGGGCACGTTGTGAGTGACGCCGTCCCCGGAATCCAGCACGATGCCTGCATGGAGGAGGGGTGGGGCGGGACGTGAGGACGGGCGAGGGCGGCTGGGAACCTAATCGCTGCAGGAATTGGAGATCCAGCGCTCGGTTTCCGGGCTGGGCTGTGCACTCACCGGTGGTACGACCGGAGGCGTACAGGGACAGCACCGCCTGGATGGCCACGTACATGGCGGGCACGTTGAAGGTCTCAAACATGATCTGGGTCATCTTCTCGCGGTTAGCCTTGGGGTTCAGAGGGGCCTCGGTGAGCAGGGTTGGGTGCTCCTCGGGGGCCACGCGCAGCTCGTTGTAGAAGGTGTGGTGCCAGATCTTCTCCATGTCGTCCCAGTTGGTGATGATGCCGTGCTCGATGGGGTATTTCAGAGTCAGGATACCTCGCTTGCTCTGGGCCTCGTCGCCCACGTAGGAGTCCTTCTGACCCATACCCACCATGACGCCCTGCAGGTGGACACATCAGGCACTCTGGTTACTATAGCTGGAAGACAGCATGCTGTGCTTAGCGGCCCTATCCGCTCGTCCCCAGCAGCCTGACCTGGTGGCGGGGGCGGCCCACGATGGATGGGAACACAGCCCTGGGGGCGTCATCCCCGGCAAAGCCTGCTTTCACCAGGCCAGAGCCATTGTCGCACACGAGGGCGGTGGTCTCGTCTTCGTCGCACATGGTGTCTGGTTTCTGCAAAGACAAGGCCACAGTGCTGTCGAACAGTAGTTGGGGAACCGAGCCCTCCAACCCAACCTTTCTTCCTTTTGGAGGTCCAAGGAGCCCGTTCCCTCAGCCTCTTGCATGGGGCTACGGGACCCTCTCCCAACTCAAAGCTATGCTTTCGCTGAGGGAAGTACAGGATCTGGAGACCATATTAAGCTAGAGAGCTGAATAGCCAAGAAACATTATCCAGAGACGGGAGACCCTCTGGCTTCACTATAGGCCACTCACTCCACAGCTGGGCAACAGTGCTATGCTCTCTACCTCCTGATCTCATCTTTGAAGGTGGCATTAAGGCCAGCCACCCACTTGCCTGTCCAGCGAGAGGGCAGAGGAAGCTACTAGAAGAACAGTGCTTGTTTGGACACCCAGAGCATCCAGACTCAGAAGGGGCACTTCCACCTGTCTCCTATCCCAGACAAGAGTGGTTTTGTTGCCCTTTGGTAAAAGCCTCAGACTGGGAGGGAGCTGTGAGGCTAAAGGCTTAATTTCTCCCAGGGCTGTGGCTCAGTGAGAAAGCCAGCCCTCGCCGCCCACAGCCCTCGCCGCCGCCCACAGCCCTCGCCGCCCACAAGGGCGCTGAGCTTGGGCCCCAGCTGAGAGAGGGAGGGAGCAAAGGAGGAGGAGGGAGGGAGATCCCAACCAACCAGAGGCTGGGGTGGGGCTCTGGTAATGTGCTTGCCTAGCGTACCTGAATGGTGGCCCTAGGGTTGCTCCCCCCCCCCCAAGGAATTGGGGAGAAACAGAGAAGGGAGGGAGACGGAAAGAGGTAAGGAGAAAGATGTCAGTCTCCTGAGCGCATCCTAAATACTAGGTGAACAGCCCGACCGAGCTGCCAATGAGTTTGCAGAAATTTCCAGAGCCAAGTTTTCTCTTTAAAGTGTCAAGCTCTGGGGCAGAAGTGTAATGTATAGCTGGGTCTCTGTGAGTTCTAGGCCAGCCTGGTCTGCATAGAGTTCCAGGCCAGCTGGGGCTACTGGAAGACCCTTTCTCAAAATGACAAAAAAAAAAGAAAAGAAAGAAAAAAGAATAATGATGTGGAAGATACTGCCTGGGGCTAGGCAGCCTGCCCTGCTGTGCCCTCCAGTCGCCCTCCCCACTCTACCTGTTGTTCTCCGACTCAGGTCCTGGGTGCCGAGGGAGGAAGCGAGGCTTCACTGGTGCCGTCCGCTGTGTGGCCGCCTGTTCCCTTGCTCAGGTTTTATATAGCCCGGGGGATATCTCTCCACACCACCCCTCAGGAATGTCGCTGCCCTTCCCAAGCCATATTTGGGTGTCGGGCACTAGAGTCCCCTCCTTCAGATGGTTCTCAGCCTGGGCCCCCGCCCGGTCCCCTACACTGACCAAAGAAGGAGAGGACTGGCCCTGGCCCAGGTAGCTTCAACTGGACCGGGCCGTATATGGAGAGTCTCCCCAGCTGTCTACCCCTCTGACTGGCTCCAATGCTCGCCTGAGGGAGGGGGTGGAGCAAAGGTCATTGTTTGCAGATGACCGGTCTGAACTGCCCAAGCTGCACCTGCTTGAGAGGTCCCCCCAGCCCTACCCACCATGGGGTTCTCAGAAAGCCCCCCTCTCATGAACTACCACAGGGCACCCCATTTTGGGTTTCTTTATTCAGACCAAGTCCTCATAATCAGTCCTGGGGAGGAAACCCTGGGGAGCGGTGGGCTCAGAGAGGTCAGAGACCCTAGGTAGGGAAAATAAAAACAAGCCCCACCTTGTGAACTCCATTTCCCCTCGCCCCAAACTCCCCAATCCAGAGAGCAATGTTGGTCCCTCCCCCATTTTTCCCCTTCCCCGAGGCTGTCATGCAGCTGTCACAGGGCAGACAACTGGTGGAGGAAGGTGGGGGTGCCAGGAGGCGGCATGGGGGCTGTGTCCCTGGCACCAGGCATGTGAAGCCGAGGCATCGGGGCTGGGAGCTTTGTTCTGCGGCGAGAGGTCAGTGTGCGGATCCCTAATTCCAGAACTGACCTCGACTGGCTGGGCTGAGCAAATATCCCTAACTCTCCTTGGTGGCACGAAGTGTCCCGCCCTTGGATCTGAGAAAAGGGTCACAACTCAGATTATGGGGGGCTGGAGGAGGCCAAGGCAAAGGTAGTGATGGGCGTCTCCTCTAAGGAGCACCAAGATCTTACACTGAGTCCAGGAGCGGCCACTCCAGGGCAGACTCATCTTTATATTTAGAGGATGATGCCTGCTGCCCGGCAGTGCCCGTCCACCTTGGAGCCACCACCTGCCAGGCCTGTGCCGATTCTATTTATACCGCTCATAGACGGAGATCTGCCTTTTGGGTTTCTAGGAGGTCTGGGAGCTACTTATGGAAGGTGGCAGGGTCAGTAGAGGTCATCCATCTATGCTTGTCTCAATTTGGGCAGGGTGAGGGATAAGAAAGCCCTAAGGAAAGTGTTCTGTGGCCAAGCAGGCCACATGCTTTCGGGGGGGCATCAGGGCGAGCCACCATGGAGCCATTCACTTTTCTGATGGCTTAAGTGTTCCCAAAATAGTTGCTGTTTGCATTTGGTAGTGGAGCTCAGCAGCTGGGACAGGTGCAGATCCTTTGAGGGCAGAAGCAGGCTGAGGCTGCCTCCACCTCCCACCCAGGATCATCCTAAACTGTGGGCTGTCCACTACAAAGCCCAGTCATCAGCCCTATGCCTGTCTTTAGCTTTGTCGATTCTGGCGGTGAGTAGCTCAGGAATTCTGCTTTCAATACTCTGTGCCCGCCTGTGCCAGGGGGAAAGAGTGAGCAGCGAGTTCTCAGTACATCCCGCCTGAGGTCCTGAGCTTGGAAGTGTGCTGACTCCGTGGACCTCAGAGGGGTCGGGGCTGAGCGCAGCCCGGAACTCCAGCTCCCAGCTAGTCTGCTTACTGCAATCCTCGCCTGGCCCATCAGTTTCTTCATCTCGGCCTGACGTTCAGCACATCCAAAGCTGACCATGAACAAGTGTCCACAGGCTACAGGAAAACTACACAGCAGCAGGCAGGTGAGCAGACACTCTAACCCTGCTGCGCTGACTGACTCCCCGCTGGCTTTCTTCCTTCTCCAATCAGGTCTCTCGGGGTAGCTCAGGCTGGGATCAAACTCAGCCTTCTTTCTGCCTAGCCTTCAAGTGCTGCGACTGTGTCACACCTGGCTCACAGGGAGGGCACATCTACCACCAGGCTGTCCACATTCCCTGCCCCATCCATTCTTCCCTCCCTATTCCCTTCTTGCCATTTCAGCTTTGTCTGGTTCCCTACAAAACACTTTATAAAAGACTGTCATGTGTCCTTTAGCTATCTACCCAGAGGTACGTAACACAGCTCTCTACTTTTCCAACCCTTCCTGCAGATCCTCAAGGGATCTTCTCCAAAGAGCCAAAAAGACAAAAAAAAAAAAAATTATTGAAAAGCAACCTCACCTGTCAAGAGTGACCAGGAATACTGGGGGCAGGGAGGCCACAAGTGAACAGCAGGGCTCATAGGGGGCCACAAAGGGATAGGGTTTTGGGCTCCCTCTTTCTGAGGCCTGGTGGCTTCTCTTGAACCTGAGGGTTCAGCCAAGCAGTGTCCCTAGCCAGCCCTTCCTCGTACAGCACATTCTGGGCTCAGCAGATCTGATGTACATCTCCCAGTGCTGGGACCTGGGGTATCACTTCCAGAGGGCTCAGCTGGACTCTGGCTGTTCCCTGATACTAATCTGAGAACTTTCCTTTTTGGGGGTCTTTTTGAGACAAGGTCTCCCTGTAGCCCCAACTGTCCTGGAACTCAATATGTAGACTTGAACTCAAAGAGATCCCCCTGCCTCCGCCTCTGGAGTGCTGGGATTAAAAGCATGTGCCACCATGCCCAATTGGCCTGAGATTTTTTTTTTTTTTTTATGTGAATGAATGTACTGTGTGCATGTAGGTTTATGCACCTGTGTCGTGCAATGCTGTGGAGGTCAAAAAAGGGTGTCGGATTCCCCTGGAACTGGAGTTAAGGACGGTTCTCAGCTGCCATGTGGGTGCTGGGGATCGAACCCGGGTCCTCTGCAAGAGCAGTCTGCGCTCTTAACCACTAGGCCATCTCTCCAGCCCTTTTTTTGTGTATGAGTGTACTGTCTGCATGTAGGTTGGCGCACCCGTGTCGTGCAATGCCGCAGAGGTCAGAAGAGGGCGTCGGATTCCCCTGGAACTAGAGTTAAAGACGGTTCTCAGCCGCCATGTGGGTGCTGGGAATCGAAACCGGTCCTCTGCAAGAGCAGTCGGCGCTCTTAACCGCTAGGCCGTCTCTCCAGCCCAAGATCTTTTTTGTTGTTGTTATATATATTTTTTTTAATTTTTAAAAATTATTTTTATTTCTGTATGTATATGAATGTACTGTTTGCATGCAAGCCTGTGCACCCGTGTCATGCAATGCTGCGGAGGTCAGAAGATTCCCCTGGAATTGGAGTTTCAGACAGTTCTCAGCCGCCATGTGGGTGCTGGGGATCGAACCCGGGTCCTCTGTAAGAGCAGTTTGCACTCTTAACGTTGAGGTTGAGGCTGCTAGAGTACTATACCTCACACAGGAAACAATGAGGCTTCTCGAGTACTGTACCCCACACACAGAATACACTGAGGCATCTAGGGTCCTGTACCTCACCCACCAAACACTGAAGCTTCTAGGGTCCTGTACCTCACTGTTGTCAATGCCCCGGGCCTGCCAGGGAACTTCATGGTCTGACCGTGAATGAAAGGGTGCGAGAGGCAGGCACAGAGTCAACACGCAGACCCTGGGAGTCCGGTGAAAGCAGGCAGAAGGCATGCTGCCACGGATGTTTATTGGGTGTAAGGTTAGGGCTCTCTTCTTAGTGCAGTCATCTGTCACCTTGTGGTTGGCCCAGGTCTGTGACTCAGCTGTTTGTATGATTGCCTGCCCAGGGCAGGTTAGGTTGATGAAGGACAAGCTCTGCGCAGGCGCACTGCGTAATTAGCTTACGGGCTACCCAGTTCTGAAATCAGATGGGCCAACAGCCTTTCCAAGGAAATGTATCACAAGGCACCAGTAGACACCCGTAGTTATTTGATTTAGACAAAAATAATTCTTTATGTGTCCAATTTGGGGTTTTTTGGTTTTTTTTTTTTTTTTTCAGTCTTTTCGAGATAGGGTCCCAGCTGCCCTGGAGCTCACTATGTAGACCAGGCTGTCTTTGAACTCACAGAGATCCACCTGCTTCTGCCTCCTGAGTGCTGGGATTTAAGGCATGGGCCACCATACTAGACCATGTGTCCAGTTTTAAAATATATATTTATTTTTGTGTGTATCACTGTGTTGCCTATGTGTGTATGTGCACCCATTTTGTGCAATGCCATGGAGGTTAGAAGACAGCACTGGATTCCTCTGGAAATGGAATTATTGACGGTCCCTAGGCACCATGTTGCTGAGAATCCAACTTAGGTTCTCTGCAAGAGCAGCCAGTGCTCTTAACCACTGAGCTCCATGTGCCTGGTTTGTATTTTTTTGAGACAGGCTCTCCCTGTAGCCCCAGCTGGCCTGGAACTCACAGAGATCCACCTGCCTCTGCCTCCCGAGGGCTAGGATTAAAGGCGTGCATGAGCACGCCTGGCTTAAAGATGGTTCTTAGCTGCCATGTGGGTGCTGGGAGTTGAACCCGGGTCCTCTGCAAGAACAGTCAGCGCTCTTAACAGCTGAGCCATCTCTCCAGCCCATGCCTGGTTTTTAAAACTTGAAAGATACTCAAACATGCTGGTCTTCATTTTTACCATTGGAGTAGGTTTAAACATCAACCACTCTGGAGCTGAGGTGGCTGACAAGAACAGCCTCCACTCAGACAGGTGAACCATGGGTGAACAGGAACATCTGTGGGCAGGGTGGCCTCAGCATTACAAGTGCTTGTGAAAGGACAGACTGTGGTGGAAATCACCTGAGACTCACTGGATCAATACTGAGAGCATAGCTAATGCCAGGGCTATATTTGGTAGCAGTGACAAATTTACTGATAGATTAGAAAACCACAAAACATCTTATTTACTAACCCTTCATTACTACTCATTCATTATCCATGTAGAAAAGAGGGGAATGTTCCTAATGAGCTAATTGGCTATCAACCCTCAAAAGTTAGAACCATTGTTTCAGTTGTGAAATCCAACATTCATCTTTTTCTTTTTCTTTTCTTTTTTTTTTTTTTTTTTTTTTTTTTTTTTTTTTTTTTTTTTTTTTTTTTTTTTTTTTTTTTTTGTCTTTTGAACGGATTTTTCCTTGTAGCCCCAGCTGGCTTAGAACTTGCTATGTATACTAAGCTGGCCATGAACTCACAGAGATATGCCTGCCTCTGCCTCCCGAGTGCTGGGATTAAAAATGTGTCCCACCACGCCCAGCTGACATATTTTTAGACAGGTATTTTCCACTGGCCCAGATCAAAAGAGAGTCTCCCCAGTGTACACCTCCAGAGTTAATGATTCCAGAGGCTGACTAGGGTGGTCTTATAAGTAGTATGTTTTGTTTATTGAGATAAGATCTCACTGTTAGCTGCCAGCCTAGCCTTGAACTGCAGCTTCCTGCCTCATCCTGGAGAGTGCTGAGATTAGAGGTATACACCACATCTGGCTTAATCTTATAATCAATCCTCAAGACAGGAAAGATATGTACAAGCAGGCAGTACCAGAAAGGAAGCCAGGCCTCACTGGACTGAGGGAAGCTGGAGAAAAGACAGCAGCGCAGAAACAAGGGTGACTTCCCATGGGAAAGAAGAGACTACCTTACAACTGAACAAGAAAATTAGTTATACCCCCATTTTATACTATATATTACATTATAGCCTTCAAATAAAGCATAAAAAAAACTCATCTGTCCCAGAAGAAAACTGCACAAACTTCAAGCTGATTCAGGACAAATTTTTTTGGCCTAAACTTTTTATAAGCACACATTTACACAAATTTTACAAACAATGACCATTTTTAGAAATGTCATATCTGTCCCTGGACATAATATTCATAATTTGCTTTCAGAACAAACTCAAAGTAAGGGTTGGACTTCAGGCTTCCCAGCTGCTCTGCCTGCAGTAGGTCCTTCACCTCTGGCAAGTATTCACTGAGCTGTGTGCCTGCAAACAAAACAAACAGTCACTTCTAACTGCTGAGCCTCCCCTCCCGGTCAAAGCTGCTGTGAGGCACGGGAGCAAACATGGCTCTGCGCAGGGCGCCCCTGGGCTCCCTTCCCTGCGCTTGCAGTCTAACAATAGCCTCTTCATAGCAACCTACAGGTCCTTCTCTCCGCTAGTCAAAACGGCTATTCCAGGGGAAGTTTTATTAGAATCTGAAATGTTTTCATTTTTCATATGGCTTACATACTTTCAATGTGGAAATTTTCAACTAATAGTCATAGTTATTTCTATGTTGCCTAATTTGGGGAACTTAACACACACACAGTCAGCCAAGGCGTCACAAAGTTCCCATCGTTCCGGCACTCAGGATGCTGAAGCAGGAAGATCTCTTGAATCTAGTAGTCCAATACCAAGCTGGGCAACCCAGTGACACTTTGATTCAAAGAAACACACATACGCACGCACACACACATACACACGCACACACACATACACACCCACACACACACAAACACACACACACACAAAACAGGGCCTAAATTTTTTGATATAACTAACTTTCTTTTTATTTCATGTGTATGAGTGTTATACTAAGTGCACCCAGGTTGTGCAATGCCTACAGAAGCCAGAAGAGGATTGTGGACCCCCTAGAACAGGAGTTACAGGTGGTTGTCAGCCACTGTGTAGGTGCTGGGATTTGAACCTGGGTATTCTGCAAGAGCAGCCAGTGTTCTTAACCATTGGGCCATCTCTTCAGCCCTCAGGATGGTGTTTTAAATGAAGTTAGAGACTAGGACAGAGGGGTCACTATGCAAACCCAGGAAGTACCAATCAATGTACTACACAACAGCCTTTTTATTTGACAAAGAAAACTGGACAAGAATTTCAAATGATTAAGATAATAATTTTAGTTCTCTGGTTTTTATCTTGAGAGGTGGCTTAAATTGTTAAGGCATCTGTAAGGCATCTGTCTAGTAAAAATATCCTGGGAGTATCCAGCAGCATCTTTTTGTATTTGTTACAAAAGATAAATGTATTGTTCTACATTATCAAAGAACAAAGATCTCCTGAATGACTATGCACCAGGCAGGGGCAGACATGCTTTGTGTAAAGTATGTGTCTTGCAGGTATGCACACAGCCCATGTTGGGTGTATGTGAACAATGTTCTGTTCACTCTGTAGCACCATGAGACGTGGGACTCAAATCATTGTGCATTTCTCCTCAAAGTGACCCTACGTTTGAAAAGACTGTCCAGTAACTGAGGCTGGACTTGGCATTCTGTATTTTGCTCTAGTAAATCTGTAACAAATGAGTCACATTTCTCCAATGTATAAAATGGACTGTCTTTCATTTCCTTCCTGACATTCTCTGTATTTTAAGCTATTAGCATATGAACAGCAAGAACAGTCTTCTAAACAGTACCTTGACTTATTTGTGCCTTTTTCAGCGAATGGAATTTTGCTCACTGCTTTAAACACAGAACAGAGTCATAAAACAATTCCAGTTTTGGTTGTTTTGAAATTGAATTTCAGTAGCTAAAATGGATGTTTATCTTTATTTCTTTATATTTTATATGTATGAATGTTTTGCTTGGTTGTATGTAAGTGCACTCGTGGTGTGCAATGCCTGCGGAGGCCAGAAGAGGGCATCACATCCTCTGGAAGTGGAGTTAAGGACAGCTGTTAGACACCAAGTGGTTACTGGGACCTAAATATGGATCCACTTCAAGAGTAGCTAGTGCTCTTATCTGTTGAGCCATCTCTTTGGCACCCCCCCACCATGGTCTTTTTGAGACAGGGTTTCCCTGTAGCCTTAGCTGTCCTGGAACTCACTATGTAGATCAGGTTGGCCTTGAATTCACAGAGATTTGCCTGCCTCTGCCTCCCAAGTGCTGGGATTAAACGCATGAGTCACCATGCCTGGCATTTTTTTTTTAAGATTTATTTTTTATTTTATGTATGAGTGTATGAGTGTTTTGCCTGCATGTACGTAAGTGTACCAGGTATGTACAATGCCCATGGAGGGCAGAAGACAGTGTTAGATCCCCTGGAACTGGAGTTACAGTTGGTTGTTGGACACCATGTGAGTGCTGGGAACTGAACCCAGGTCTTCTGGAAAAGCAGTAAGTACTCTTAACTCCAGAACCTTGTCATTTATTCTTAAGCATGATATGGTCAGTACTGTATGGAATACACCAAAAAAGTTTGTATCTCATTTCATATTTTCGATTTTCATAAAGCTTAGCTGAAAATGGGAAACAAAAACTCTAATCAGTAAACTTTTGATGTCATAATCAGTGTCTGTGCCATGGGCAGCTGCAAAGACTGCGGGCCCAGAACGTAGGGGTGAACTTCACCTTGACCTGTTCCCCAGTGCACAAAGCAGACAAACTTCACGGAGAACAAGCCACATTCTGTTTCACCAAACCTCTGCTCTTAGCTGCATCTTGGAAACACCCATGGCCCGTGATTTTCAAAATCAAGGAGTGACATTCACTTCCTTGTAGCAACAAACCACTTACCATCTTTTTTTTTTTTTTTTGGTCTTTTCGAGACAGGGTCTCCCTGTAGCTCCAGCTGTCCTGGAACTCACTCTGTAGACCAGGCTGGCATTGAACTCACAAAGATCCGCCTGCCTCTGCCTCTTAAGTGCTAGGATTAAAGGCGTGCGCCACCACACCCGACTCCACTTACCATCTTTTAAAAGCTTCTGTAAGATCTTCACAAACACACTGTCTTTAGACACTTCAATTGGATCATCTTTGCCATCTGAACCAGACCAGCTGGAAAACACAATCACAAAGGAAATAATGTCACTGCTGTAGCTGAGACAAAATGCTTTGTTTGCTATCGTGACCTTATACAGATGGTGGGATAGAGTGTCCACTTCTGTAACACTGGTTCATCAAAATAATGGATTTTAAATGGACACACTTAAATCTATTACTAACCTGAGCTATACCGGCAGCCCACACAGCTGCTCTTACACACTTGATTTAAAACCAAATGGAGGACTGGCAGTGGTGGAACACCCCTTTTAATCCCAGTACAGGGTAAGCAGTGGCAGGCTATGAGTTTGAGCCAGCCTGGTCTACACAATGAGTTCCAGGTCAACCTCCTTGATCATAGGGTTAGCACTCCAGAAACTGATGCCAGGAGAAAACCAAATAGTAATCCTGGGTGCCCGGGAGTGATCAGAGACAGAAGCTGTGTGGCTCTCGGAACCTAGGCCTCTCCCTAGCCTTGCCTAGAAGTCCAGTCCTGAGGAAGCTCTGGAGAAAGGAGATGGCCACGAGGAAACGCCAGGAGCGACTCAATGAGTGAGAAGGGTGTGTGGACCCCGAACAGCCACCGTGTTAACACACATAACACTGCTTGAGTTTCATCCTACAGGATGGATCTGACTTTTGTGACAATAAGGAATGGGAAAAATCTATATTTTAACATGAAAAGCAGTGAGTTTATTAAGTGGACATGGTGGAACATTCCTATAATCCCAGCACTCAAGGAGGTTGAGGCTTAAGGCTTGTGAGTCCCAGGTCCCCTGCTCTGCAAAATAACCCCAAACTGCTGGGTACGGTGGTATACACCTTTAATCCCAGCACTTGGGAGACAGACACAGGCAGAGCTCTGTGAGTTCCAGGCCAGCTGTATCTAAAGGGAGACCCTGTCTCAAAAAGACCACCCCTCCACCCCAAAACAAAAACACAAAGCCAAAAAGCATCGAATTATTATATCAGTTGTCCTAAGTCTTTAGGCTATTCCTAAATTACTGAATTAAAAGGCAAGATTAGCAATGAAACTACTACAATGCTCGCAGCATGCTGAATACCCAGTATATGATGTCATATGTGCATGGGCCTGGGGCCTGGGGCCTGGCACCAGTGAGGACTTACTCATCCCTCTGTAGTGCTCTGCACAGGATCTCGAGCTTCAGGTCATCAATATTCACATCATCTTCCTTCAAAGCAAAACAAAATGTACTGGGTAAAGCCTGGCTTTAAAAATTAAATACATGGGGGCAGGAGAGATGGCTCAGTGGTTAAGAGCACTGACTGCTCTTCCAGAGGACCGGAGTTCAAATCCCAGCACCTACATGGTAGCTAACAACCATTTGTAACTCCAGTTTCGAGAATGTGATGCCCTCTTCCAACATCTGCAGGCACTGCACAACACCCAGATGTACTAACATACATGTAAGCAATCAATACACTCATGCACATAAAATAATTTAAAAAATGAAATACATTTGCTGGGCGTGGTGGCGCACACCTTTAATCCTAGCACTTGGGAGGCAGAGGCAGGCGGATCTTTGTGAGTTCAAGGCCAGCCTGGTCTACAGAGAGAGTTCCAGGACAGCTGGGGCTACAGGGAGATCCTGTCTCGAAAAGACAAAAAAA
>VZQC01008455.1:582815-624487 GCA_009823505.1 Rhizomys pruinosus | reverse complement strand
CTCTCTCTCTCTCTCTCTCTCTCTCTGTCTTTTTTGAGACAGGGTCTGCCTGTAGCTCCAGTTATCCTGGAACTCACTATATAGACCAGGCTGACCTTGAACAACTCACAGACATCCACCAGGCTCTGCCTCCCAAGTGCTGGGATTAAAGGCATGCACCACCACACCTGGCTTTTTTCTCTTTTCTAAAAGTGTGAGTGCTGGGGCTGGAGAGATGGCTCAGCAGTTAAGAGCACCGACTTCTCTAGTAGAAGACCTGGGTTCGATTCCCAACACCCACATGGCGGCTAAGAACTGTCTTTAACTCCAGTTCCAGGGGAAACTGACATCCTCTTCTGATCTCCGTGGCATTGCACAACACGGGTGCACAGACCTACATGCAGACAGTACATTCATACACCTACAAAAATAAATTTAAAAAATAATAACAAACAAACAAACAAATAAATAAAGTGTGAGTGCTGATACTAGTGCTGCTTCCAGATCACTCTGGCTTCACCAGGAATGTTGAGAGGCTGAGGCTATTGAAGTGGTTATGTAGGGAGAACATCAGTAAAGTGTTTGCCACACAAGCATGCGGATCTGATTTTGATGCCAAGAACCCAGGTAACAACACTGGGGTTGGTGCTGTACATCTATAATCCCAGCACTGGAGAGACAAGACAGAGGATCCCTGGGGCTGCTGACCAGCCAGTGTAGTCTAATCAATGAGCTCCAGGCCAAGGAGAGATCTGTCTCAAAGCAACTGCATGGTGTTCTTGAAGATGACACCCAAGATTGTCCTCTAGTCTCCAAACCCATATGTAACACATATGGGACACACACACACACACACCAACAAAAAAAAAAAAAAACAAACATAAAAACAAGACATGGTTGTGTAGCTAGGCATGGTGGCACATGCCCGTGATCTTAGCACTTAGGAGGTGGGAAGTGTGTAAAAGTTAACATTTCATGTCTTTAACACCTACCAAACAAGTTGTGATCACATGGCCAGGAAACTGAACCACTGATCCCACCCAACTTGTACTCTGTCCTTTTAAAAGCTCAAAGACAGCTTTTATGAGGTAGATGTTTATACATCTGGTAGGCAGATCTCTGTGAGTTTGAGGCCAACCTGGTTTAACATAGTAAGTTCCAGGCTAGTTGGGGCTATAGGGAGACACTGTTTTAAAAAAAGAAAAAAATCTGGAGCCACTGAGATGGCTTAGCAGGTACAGGTTCTTGCCTGACGACTGGAATTGGTCCCTGGAGACCGATGGTGGAAGGAAAACAATGACTTCCACAATGTCCTCGACGTACACACAAACACAAACACACACACACACACACACACACACACACACCACACACACACACACCACACACACACACACACACACACACACACCCCAAAAGCTTCTGCACAGAAAAAGCTAGCTAGAAATGTGGGAGGATTATCAAGAACTCAAGTTTCAGGCTGGAGAGGTAGTTAAGAATACTTACTGCTCTTGCAGAGGACCTGGATTTAATTTCCAGCACCCAAATGGCAACTAAGAACTGTCCATAATTCACCCTCTTCTAGCCTCTGTGGGGACTGCATTCGTGTGGCACACTTACATATATGTATGAAAAACTTATACTACTAACTCCTTCTAAAGGGCTGGATGTCTTTTAAAAGCCTGAACAGCTTAGCCAAAGTTAAGTCTTTTTTCGTGAGTGCATTTTACTATTGATCAAAAGAAGTTTCTTTTCTCCCTCTTTCACATGTAAGCAGCTGACTGAGACTGAGCAATTTTCTTACCTCATCAATATATTCCAGCAAGTCCAAGGCTTTTTTGAAATCATACTCATTGGCTCTTCTGTTTTCCTCACAGATGTAGAGCTGCAGCAAATTACAAGGGAGATGATTACCCCAAGTAATTACAGAACTAATGCTAGACAATGTGTGACGTCACTGTATCTTCTTTTACACATCTGCATTTGGTTTTGTAGACAAGAACATCATCATATTTGGGAGCAATATTCTAATAAACTCTTCTAACAATGCCTACTCTAAAGAGAAATTACTTTGTATAATTAGGTATTTAAACTTTTAGAATTTATATCCAAGAGGATAGTATAAGCATTCCAGCAGGCTTCCCTGCATAATCCTTGACCTACATTCCTTTTGGGCTCATGAGGCCACTCAATTATATAGCTTTCGAAATGTCACTTCTCTAAATGGCTGTAAAAGTGCAACCCTGCATATGGCATGTATCTGAGGTCAGTTTACTCAGACCTGACAGGGATTTAGTGGTAAGTGCTTGCCTAGCATGTGTTAGGCCCTGGGTTCCATCCCCAGCACTGTCAATGAAGCAAACAAACACCTACTGTGTGAGTCACAGTCTCCCTGGTGAGTTTAAGGCCAGCTGGCTATACACGTTCTTCAAAATTCTGCCTTGCTCAACTATTTGGAACAGGCCTAATTTCATTTTTTTTTTCTTTTGTCTTTTTGAGACAGGGTCTTCCTGTAGTCCCAGCTGTATAGAATCCTTCAGCAATATCCAAACTTTTCAGAGACAAGCTATCATCTGCTAGTCTTCACTGCCATACAGGCTTAGGCCCAATTCTCTGCAAAGTCCGTTTGCTTCCACAACCTTGACACTGGAAAGTAGATTAGGGAAGACTGTCTGAACAAGAGTGGCACTACACTTTCATTCTTACGGACACATGGAATGATGGCAGTTACAAGCTTCCGGTGTAGATCTCTCCATTAAATCATCTCTCAGGAGAGGCTGCCCTGAGCTCAATATAGAAGCCCTAGTGCTGCCGGGCGTGGTGGCGCACACCTTTAGTCCTAGCACTTGGGAGGCAGAGGCAGGCGGATCTTTGTGAGTTCAAGGCCAGCCTGGTCTACAGAGTGAGTTCCAGGTCAGCTGGGGCTACAGGGAGACCCTGTCTCGAAAAGACAAAAAAAAAAAAAAAAGCCCTAGTGCCAATAGAACAGCTGCTTGCTTTCCTGTAACTATGATTAGACCACACTGAGAGTGAAATGCTGAGAAGGGGGAAGGATGCATGCAAACAGCACCAGCCACTCATGTCCTGCAGCCTGGGCTCCATTCTTACTCCTGGATTATTTGGTTGCCAGAAAAGGGATGAAGGTAGTGCCTATAGGCTACATATCCCAGTTCCTTGAAACCTTTGCAAGTAGAGTAACACTCCAGGGGCAAGTCACAACCTCCTACATACACTGAGCAGGCAAACCACGATTCCCACCAGTCCCCTGAACGAGTGCCTGGTGGCCCAGGGGAGCTGCCTGGAGAGGCAGAGGCTAGGTATCTGCTAGCTGCTTCCTGCTGTGCTCCTGTTCCCAAGCTACCAAGGCCTTTTTTTTTGGGGGGGGGGGGTCTTTTTGACACATGGTCTCCCTTTAGTCCCAGCTGGCCTTGAACTCACAGAGATCCGCCTGCCTTGGCCTCCCAAGTGCTGGGATTTAAAGGCATGCACCACCATGACTGGCTCTAATGTCTTTTTTTTTAAGTCTTTTTGACACAGAGTCTCCCTGTAGCTCAGCTGTCCTAGAAATCACTATGTAGACCAAGCTGGCCTTGAACTCATAGAGATCTGCCTGCCTCTGTTTCCCGAATGCTAGGATTAAAGGTGTGTGCCACCACGCCTGGCTTCCAATGTCTTTTTTTTGTTGTTGATGTATTTCTCAATCAAATCTAGAATCACTTCCCTTTCTTTTTAAAATGAAAAGTTCTCTGGAAGGAGGGGGGAAAGGAGTCTGATCATGGCCTAGAACACACAGGCTTCTTGTTTGTGACGGTAAAAGCAGGACTCGGCTATGATACATAGACACTTACCTCGATGAGTTGCGGTGCGGTCAGCACAGGCATCGCACTGAGACTCAGCTGCCTCTCCACCAGGAGCTGCTCTGGCAGGGTCTCCTGGTGCAGCAGAAAGCGCTCCTGCTCAGCCATTACTGGTGATCAAGAACAATGACGAGACTTTCATTTCTGCCGTTGTCAAACACAAATTAAAAAGCAAACAGCTCTGTTGGGCATGGTGGCAAATCCCTTTAATCTCAGCATTCCAGAGGCACAGGCCACCCTGGTCTACATAGTGAGTTCCAGGCTAGCTGGGGCTACAGGGAGACCCTGTTTCATAAAAACAAAACGACAACAAAAACAACCACCAAACAGCTGTAAAGCAATGCACTGCCACTTCAAGTTCTCTGGATTACTTAGCTTTGCTTATTGTAGACCAGGCTGGCCTTGAACTCACAGAGATCTGCCTGCCTCTTCCTCCTAAGTGCTGGGATTAAAGGCATGCGCCACCACACCTAGCTCCAATGAGGTTTTTCTTTTTTTTTTTTAAATGTGTATGAGTGTACTGTCTGCATGTAGGTTGGTGCACCAGTGTCATGCAATGCCGCAGAGGATAGAAGAGGGCGTCAGATTCCCCTGGAACTAGGGTTAAAGATGGTTCTTAGCCACCCTGTGGGTGCTGGGAGTCGAACCCGGGTCCCCTGCAAGAGCAGTCGATGCTCTTCACCACTGAGCCATCTCTCCAGCCCCCAATGAGTTTTTTATGACAAGACCTCACATAGCCCAGGCTGATCTCTATGTAGCCAAGGTTGGCTGTGAACTTCTCTTCTGCATCTGCCTCCCAAGTGCTATGATCACAGGTATGTGTCACCATGCCTGGCTTCCCCCATTCATTTCTGGAGATATGGCAAGAACTTCAGTATATATTTTCTAAGAGTAAGGACAGCTAAACACAAATAGTATAGTCAGGCCTATGGAAGTTAACAGGAATATGATAATATTATCTAATGTTAAATATGTTCTCCCAGCACTTGGGAGGCTGACATTGGAGGGCTAAAGTTCAACCTCAAAAAAAGTTCAAGCTTTCCAATTATCCTTAAAATATCATCACAGGGCTGGAGAGATGGCTTAGCAGTTAAGAGCACCGACTGGTCTTGCAGAGGACCCGGGTTCGATCCCCAGCACCCACACGGCAGCTGAGAGCCATCTTTAACTCCAGTTCCAGGGGAATCCGACACCCTCTTCTGACCTCCGTGGCACTGCAGAACACGGGTGCACAGACCTGCATGCAGACAGTACATTCATACACATAAAGAATAAAATAAAAAGATGCAGAGGCAGGCTGGGCACTGGCAAAGGGATACACAGCACCGTGCCACAGCTCCAAAGGTGTAACACACTGGCCTGTCTCCATCTGTGTACAGACACTGAAATCAGGACTATCCTTTTCCCTTCATTTCAACTAAATGGTTTAGCGTCTGTGTGTGTACAAATGGGGGGGGGGGGTTGCGTGCATATGGAGGCCAGAGGTTGACATTGGATATCTTCTTCAATCACTCTCTGCCTTATTTTGTGAGACAAGTTCTCTCACAAAACAGAATTCACAAAAAATGGCAAGCACATTTTTGACTGAGCCATGTTTCCAGCCCTGGTTTAGGTTTGAGATCAAATCTCACTATGTTGCCCTGACTGGCCTGGATGTCAGCTTGGCCCTCTCCATCCTCTGGCCTAATTCCCTACACCATGGTAGGCTTACAGGTATACATCATCACCACATCAATTAATTATTCACTACGGTTGCAAAATGGTGAGTCCTATCATTCCTTCTACATTAATTAGCCACAGCACTTTTGGGAAGAAGCACTTTGCTGACCCTGTCCTGTTGGACGTCACTGTGGACCCATGTGACTGCTCACATCGTCCTGATGCAGCTGTCAGGAGCTCTGCTATGCTGCTGTCTCCACCGACTTCTGGCATCTTTCTCATCTAAGGCTTCCTGTGGCTATGTCTTCACCAGCCCTGTTCCTTCCTTCTAGGAACTGGAAGCCACAATCCAAATGCAGAACCACTGCCACCAGGCCCTCCACTGGACAGAGCCAACACAGACCTATTAACACTCGACACACCCAGTTCCAACACAAGCTACAAAGTTGCCTCTACTTTCCTTCTACTTGTACATCATCCATCTCTTTGCATCTCAAGAATAAAACCATATTTTATTATTTTCTCTACCTAAAAGCAGCTGCAGGATTCCCTGTGCTAGCATCACCTTCAACAGTCCCCTGTGGAGGGACCGGATTTCTGTGCAATCTGAAATAGGTATTGCTATGGTGTGTAACCAGAGTCTTGTTTAAAAACAAATTACTGCTGCCAGGCATGGTGGCACATGCCTTTAATCCTAGCACTTGGGAGGCAGAGGCAGGCGGATTCTGTGAGTTCAAGGCCAGCCTGGTCTACATAGAGATCTCGTTCTAGAACAGCTGGGATTACAGGGAGACCCTGTCTCAAAAAGACAAAAAATAAAAGAAAACAAAATACAAAAAAATTACTGCCAGGTATAGTGGCACATACATTTGATCCCAGCACTCAGGAGGCAGAGGCAGACACATCTCTACGAAACTGGGCCCAGTCAGGTCTGCAGTCCAGGCCAGCTGGAGCTACAGGGAGACCCTGTCTCACAAAACAAAACAAAACAAAACAAAACAAAACAAAACAAAACAAAACAAAACCCAAACCAAACCAAATTACTGGCTGGGTCTAGTGGCTTATAACCCCAGAATTCAGGAGGCGAGGATCAAAGTTGAGGCCAGCTTGAGATATTGAGACCATGTCTCCGAAATCAACAAGACGAATCTTTTCTCTAATAGTAGTAACAACAACAGCAACAAGCTGGGCGTGGTGACGCACGCCTTTAATCCCAGCACTTGGGAGGCAGAGGCAAGCAGATCTTTGTGAGTTCAAGGCCAGCCTGGTCTACAGAGTGAGTTCCAGGACAGCTGGAGCTACAGGGAGACCCTGTCTCAAAAAGACAAAAAAAAAAAAAAATAGTATTAATGATTCCAAGTAGATGACTAAACAAAAAAACACAGTGAGTAAAATCAGTAACAGAATCCCTTCTTCAGTGGGGGTGATGGCACAGACACTGTACATCCTGCCCTCATCAAGCGCCTTCTTAGTGGGGGTGACGGCACAGACGCTGTGCACCCTGCCCTGGTCAAGCGCCTTCTTAGTGGGGGCGACGGCACAGACGCTGTGCACCCTGCCCTGGTCAAGCGCCTTCTTAGTTGGGGGTGATAGCACAGATGCTGTGCACCTTGCCCTGGTCAAGCGCCTTCTTAGTGGGGGCGACGGCACAGACGCTGTGCACCCTGCCCTGGTCAAGCGCCTTCTTAGTTGGGGGTGACGGCACAGATGCTGTGCACCCTGCCCTGGTCAAGCGCCTTCTTAGTGGGGGTGATGGCACAGATGCTGTGCACCCTGCCCTGGTCAAGCGCCTTCTTAGTGGGGGTGACGGCACAGACACTGTGCACCCTGCCCTGGTCAAGCGCCTTCTTAGTTGGGGGTGACGGCACAGACGCTGTGCACCCTGCCCTGGTCAAGTGCCTTCTTGCTCCAATTTTCCCTTACCTTCAATTTTTTCTTGCAGTGTGTCATCTGAAAGGTCTGAAGCTAATGCAGCCAGTTTACTCAACCCAAGAAGGGTTTTTTTCTTTGCAAAATAACGAGTTTCCGTATTCGCCAAACCAAGAAGTGTTGCATGAGCCTATAATAAACAAGAAAACCATAGCGGGACCTTGAAGTAAAGGCTCAGAACATACCAAACCTGTTTCTCCCTATCCACAGAATCTACAAGTTGTTAGCTAACAAACATCCAACAGGACTGGTGAGATTCCAATAGAATCTCACAGTGATGCCTCGGCCTAACAGAACAAGTGTTGGAGTATCAGTGGTTAGTAGTGACTGTACTGTTCCAATGATACATGAGAATAGGAGGAGGTGTATGTACTAATGTGTTAATGAATACTATATGTCTTAATTACCCACTAATGGTGTCTTTTAAAATAAAAAAAAATTATTTTAGGTTAGGCATAGTGGCACAGGCCTTTGATCCTGGCCCTTGGGAGGCAGAGGCAGGTGATCTCTGAGTTTGCAGAATATGCAATCTGTTATTACTCATTACAGGCCACAGAGCCTCCTCTATCACCTGGTTAGCAACACTCTATTCTTCAACCACCACCTCTGTTAACCCACCTCCGCCCCTGAAAACTCCTTTACTGTTTATAACAACTGTTTACATTCCCTACAGTCCTCTAGGTTCATCCACATTGATTTCAATGGCAGTCTTCTTTCTAGATGTCTCTGTCCACTGAAGGCTCATCAACACCACACATGCAATAACACGGCCAATGTCTTAGCTTTTTTAAATGAGTGCTGCACTCAATGTGGGAGGGGCTTGCTAATGGCAGTTACAGTTTCAGTCTTCTTAGGACCGTCCAGGTTTCCACAAAGGCTGCACTAATTCACATGCCCCAACAGGGCAAAAGGGGTCCTTGCCCATATCCTCAAACATTAGTTACCCTTTGTCTTTTTGATAAGAGCCATTCCAGCAGGTGGGAAGTGAGATCTCATCAGTGGTTTTAATTTGCATTTTCTTTCTTTCTTTCTTTCTTTCTTTCTTTCTTTCTTTCTTTCTTTTTTTGTTTTCTTTTTGAGACAGGGCCTCTCTGCAGTCCTCACTGTCCTGGAACTTTCTATGTAGACCAGGATGGCCTTAAACTCACAGAGATCCACCTGCCTCTGCCTCTAAGGTGTAGGGATTAAAGGTATGCACTACCATGCCCGGCTTAATTTGCATTTTCTAATTAGTGATGCTGAACAGTTTCAAATAATCATCTGAGAATTGTCTGTTTGGGTCTTCTGCCCATTTTTTACCCAGGCTACCTTTTTTTCTGGCTAGTCAGATGACTTCTTTATACATACTCTTTACAAGATGTACAGTGGTAAACAGGGTTTTAGTTTACTAAAACCTAGATTAATTGAAAATACTTCAGCTGTTGGACTGGAGAGATGGCCTAGTGGTTAAGAGCGTCGACCGCTCTTGCAGAGGACCCAGGTTCGATCCCCAGCGCCCACATGGCAGCCGAGCCGTCTGAAACTCCAATTCCAGGAGAACTCCAGTTCCAGGGGAGTCCGACACCCTCTTCTGACCTCCGCAGCGTTGCATGTCACGGGTGCACAGACTTGCATGCAGACAATACATTCATACACATATGGAAAAAAATTAAAAAATTAAAAAAAAAAAGAAAATACTTCAGCTGCATAACAGGTGCTTCTTATAACTGGACACCTCTTACCTTTTCTAATTCTTGGCTATTAATTTCATGCAGCCAGCTGAGATGCTCATGCGCTTGCAAAAAATTTGCCAACTGTCCATGTTGAGAAATGGGCTGAGATAGTAATTTGCCTCGCTTTCCTTTCTCCAGATACCAACGAAAGAGAAAGTCTGAGAAATTCTACAAAGAAAAGATCAAGAATCCACCAACATTTAGTAAAACATCTTTAAAAATACATCTCTGATAATTAAGTACTAAACACCTTCCAAAGATCCCCCCAAACAGAAATCTTAATTTTCTGTTTTGCATTTATTTATTATGTGCGTGCATCTGTATGCTATGGCATACATGTGGAGGTTAGGGACAACTTGTAGGAGTTGAATCTCTCCTTCTACCATGCGGGCTCCAGGGTCTGAACTTAGGTCATCAGGCTTGGTGGCAAGCACCTTTATCTGCTGAGCCACCTTGAGGGCTCCCAGACAGAAATTTTCAGAGTAATTTCCTCTCTATAACTTCCTGTGTAAGAGCACATGTGTTTATACTGTTAGTGTCCATCCCACAATGACAGCTCACTCCTACTCCTGAATTCAGCCAGCTTCGCTCTTGACGAACCTGCTGGCTAGCGCAGCGCAGACCCTGCTCCAGGGTTCCGGTGCTGATAATGGGAGACTGCCAATGCACCAGCCACCACGGGAGCCAACCAACAACAGTAGATAGACTTAGTTATGCCAGCGTGGTGGTGTACGCCTTTAATCCCAGCACTCGGGAGGCAGAGGTAGGTAGATCTCTGTGGGTTCAAGGCCAGCCTGGTCTACAGAGCGAACTCCAGGACACCTGGTACTAAAAGGGAGACCTTTGTCTCAAAAAGACAAACAACAACAACAACAAAAACCCGTTTTCTGGGCTAGAAAGATGGTTCAGTGGTTAAGAGCCCTGGAAGCTTTAGCAGTGGAAATGGGTTCCTTTCCCAACACCCACTGGCAGCTCACAACTGTCCATAACTCCAGTTCCAGGTGATCTGACACCTTCTTCTGACTTCCAGGAGCTTTGTAATGACATGGGTGCACTTATGTACAAGCAGGGAAAACACTGTAGACACAAAATAAAAATAAAAACAAAACGAAAACCCTGTTTCCTCAGGCACACTGACCATATTTCAGGCTGTCAACAGCCACATGTGGCCAGTGGTTTCCTCTTCAGGTAACACAAACATCTGTCTTCACATAGAATTCTATCAACAGCACCAAGAGGTGCTATCCCAGAATGACAGGCCAGTGAAGCTCTGTAGGGAGGACCACGTGGGCATGTGTAACCAACTGGAATCCAGAGAGCCCCAAATATTCAGCTGGTGTAGTTGTCACAACAGGACTTGTTAGGGAGCCAAGGGCTGAGTGTTGGGGTGCTGGGGAGGGCGCAATGGAAAGTATAACTAAATGGTTTTTCTGTCTCCTGGTTTAAGAGCACTGCAGTAAAGCAGGGAACTGGTGATGGTGATAGACAGGTCCCCGAAAGACTTGAAGCCGTAAGTAAAATGAACATAAAGAGTAGAGTCTAAGCCTGCCACATCTGCTCCTAGGACTAGAGAGCTACCTGCCTCTTGGCTGTGTCACACAAGAGAGGAAGCTCTCCCAGGATAAAAAGACACCTTTCCTGTGTCACGTTTTTTCCAAATTCATCTAAAATTCAATTACTAAAGGTTAAGAAGCAGAGAAACCTAATTAGCAATGTAGCCCACACCTTTAGTCCCAGCAGAGGCAGGTGGATCTTTGTGAGTTCCAGGCCAGCCTGGTCTACAGCTAGGGTTACAGAGAGACACTGTCTCAAAAAGACAAAAAAGACAAACAAACGAACAAACAAACAAACAAAAACAGGTACCTGAAACCAACCTGAGAGTGAACAGACTACGATGGTGACACAAAGGACTTCAAAGTAACTATTAATCATGTTAAAGGAAAAACTATCAGAAACTCGGACATAAAATGGTTGGGCCTGGTGGTGCACACTTTTGATCCTAGCACTCAGAAAACAGAGGGAAATGGGTCTCTGAGTTCAAGACCAGCCTGGTCTGCATAGCAAGTTCCAGGCCAGTGAAGGCTAAAGGGAGACCCTGTCTCAAAAAGACAGAAACTTGACAAAAAATAACAAGAATTCATACAAAGAATTCTTTAAAATTTATGACTGGTCAAAAACATTTAATTTGGCACCACTGTTAACACTAGTTATGCCATGCCCAACACACAGGTCCTGATACACGGACTGAGTCACAACAGTATTGGCACAAATGATGCTGCACACTACTCAGTGACATGGGGATACTTGTGATGCACAGGGTGCAAGAACAAGCTATATGCTCAGATGGGCTCTCTGAGTGCGGTGACTCTACTGTGAGGGATTTGTAGCAGCTTTCTGAATTTTATTATTTATTTATTTATTTATTTATTTATTTATTTATTTATTTATTTGTCTTTTCGAGACAAAGATCCACCTGCCTCTGCCTCCCAAGTGCTAGGATTAAAGGCTGCGCCACCACACCTGGCACTTTCTGAATTTTATACAATAGTCCTTTGATGGGGCTGGAGAGATGGCTCAGTGGTTAAGATCATCAGCTGCTCCTGCAGAAGACCTGGGTTCAGTTCCTAGCACCAACATGGTGGCTAACAACCACCTGTCACTCCAGTTCCAGGGGTTCTGACAACCTTTTCAGATACATTTGCAACTACAAACAGGCAAAATACTCATATACATAAAATAATACTCCTGGCCAGGCATGGTGGCGCATGCCTGTAATCCCAGCATGTGGGAGGCAGAGGCAGGAGGATCTCTGTGAGTTCAAGGCCAGCCTGGTCTACAAAGCGGGTTTCCAGGACAGCTGGGGCTACAGGGAGACCCTGTCTCAAAAAGACAATAAATAAACAAACAAATAAATAAATAAATAAAATTCCTTTGATATTTGGGGGGGGCTTTTACACATTTAACTCATGGAATAAACTGGCTTTAATGAGCAATCTAAAGCTTAACATTTTTCAAAGGCCAGGAAACCTCTCAGTGTCTATTTACATAAAGTTTGCTCAACAGAGAAACATAATCTGTAAGTCCACATCTTCCCATTTAAGTTAAAAAGCCACAGTAACATTGTAGAAAAGGCAAGGCTTTACACAGTGTGGCATACTGCCCTGCACCAACGTGGTTACCTGGTCAGCAAACTGGGTCATGTAGCGCTGAAGTCGGGCCTGGTTGTCTGTCTGTTCACACATCTGTACCAGGATATCGAAGTCACAGTACTTCTCTGCCAGAGAAGCCGCCCATGAGTACTGGCCTAGAGTGACTTCAGGAGAGAGAACAGACAGGAAATGTCTGACAGATGTCAATCTTTCCTGAATTACGGAGTCACCTAAACCTGCCAGAAGTAAATGCAGCCCCCTAACTCACCACTGTCTCCCTAGACTCTTTCATTCCACACTGGCAGAACAAACTCTTGACTCTGGCTATACTGCTTTCTGCTCAACAGCCACACTGTGCCACCTGTAGCTCCCTCTGCTAGCTACTATCAGGCTCTGCTCTAAAGCCAAATATTAGTGTGAAGGCCTGACGTGCTAACTTCTTTTGACTCATCTCCAAAGTGCTGGAAGACACCACTAAGCCCAGGCACTGAACTCTTTGACTGAGGACATCTTCATAGCTTAACTATTAATTTCTCAATCAAATGAGTACCATCCCCTGTGATACTTGTATCAGACTAAGCACTGAAATAAAGCTAAGCTGTATGACACAAACCCAGAAAGCTGAGTGTGCTTGGCTTTCCATTCTTGGTCACAGCTGCATGAATACTACAGAGACTATACAGTATGAGCTCTCCAACCCTCCACCTGTCCCAGTGCAGACTGCAGCCCTTGCTGACTCTCAGGCACTCACGAAGAGGAGTGAGAAGGTCTGATCTTTTCTGTAGGTACTCCACTTCCAGATTGCTGTATCTTTCTTGGTCACTGGACTTCTCTAGAGAATTTAGCTGGGACACGTAACTGTCCAGGAAGCAGTCAATCAGTGCCACAAGCTGCTCTGTCACAATACTCCGGACTTTGCTGTCAGCTTGTGGATATACTGTCTGAAGGATGATCCCATGCTGCCGCATGATTGCTGTGCGGATACCCGAAGAACCACTCGTGGCTGTGAAGTTCACGAAATAAACAGTGAGGGAAAAGATCAATTGCCTAAAAATTAAGATTGCTTCAGCACTGCAGGAAAATAAGCCGCTAGGTGTGGTGGTGCATGCCTTTAATCCCAGCACTCTAGAGGCAGAGGCAGGTGGATCTCTGTGAGCTCAAGGCCAGCCTGGGCTACAAAGCGAGTTCCAGGACAGCTGGGGCTACAGGGAGACCCTGTCTCAAAAAAAGAAAGGAAAACAGAAAACAAGGCCGTCTCGGGTGACACCAGGCCCTGCTACGACCTAGCTTTCTCCCTACCGGGGATCTCCTCAAGCCGGTACATATGATCCCCCTTCCATCTCAGTTCTGTTACCGCTACACCTCTTACTTACAGCCTACTCCCCAGGGCCAGCATATGTTTCTGTGAACAACCTTGGTACCAACACCTAGCAGGTATATCATAAACGCAACTCACATAAAGAAATAATGGGGGGAGGGGGTGTCAATAAATAACAATGAATCTGGCAAGAACTTCGTTTTGGACACAGCATTTAAGTTTTTCTTTCATTTCACTCACAAACCTGTCCTAGGAACTAACACAGCATCTACCATTGGTACCAACAGGGCCAACAGGAATATGCTCTGAAATGCTGCTAACTCGCCAGCATGGTACCTGTCCACGGCACATACTCAGGCTCCTCCCTAAGTGGCTCTTCCCGGCTATACACGGAGCTTCTGTTTAGGCGATAGTGAGTGGCAGCCTGCAGCATGTCCTGGGAAAATGAAACATGGGAAGCAATGGGGCTGCTGTTTCGATAATTCAATTAACGTATTTCTCTTAAAGATGGTAGGAATAGATATTCTTACAATTCAGTTAACTTCATTCTATGGGCTGCTATGTCTAAAGATGACCTGAAACACTAGCCTACAGGTAAGAACAACACTCAGTACATGGCTCTTTCTGCTTTCAAACTTTATTTTAAGGGTACTAGAGAGACGGTTCAGTGGTTGAGAGCAGTTCCTGCTCTTCCACAGGACTGGAGTTTGATTCCCAGCACCCATACCAGACAGTACACAACCACCCATAACTCCATCTCCAAGGGATCAAATGCCCTCTTCTGGTCTAAGCAACAGTATGCATGTGGTAAACACAGATACCCACACAATAAAAATTAAAAAATAAGCCGGGTGTGGTGGTGCATGCCTTTAATCCTAGCACTTGGGAGGCAGAGGCAGGCGGATCTTTGTGAGTTCAAGGCCAGCCTGGTCTACAGAGTGAGTTCCAGGCCAGCTGGGGCTACAGGGAGACCCTGTCTCAAAAAAACAAAAAAAAAAAAAAAAATTCAAAAACATATAATTTATCTCACAATTTAACTTCATTTTGAAAAAACTATAACAAAGGAAAAATCAGCACTGTAAAGTCTAATAGGCAAAATTAAATGAAACAACTTAGTTAATAACTGAAGTAACAAGTTATTAAAAATATTTTTATTACGGGGGCTGGAGAGATGGCCTAGCTGTTAAGAGTGCCAACCGCTCTTACAGAGGACACGGGTTCGATCCCCAGCACCCACATGGCGGCTGAGAACCGTCTGAAACTCCAATTCCAGGAGAACTCCAGTTCCAGGGGAATCCGACACCCTCTTCTGACCTCTGCAGCATTGCACAACACAGGTGCATAAACCTGAATGCAGACAGTACATTCATACACATACAGAAATAAATAAAATTTAAAAAAATATATTTTTATTACTTTTATTTTATGTGTATGAGCGTATTGCCTGCATGTGTACACTTTTGTCATGCAATACCCGAGGAGGTCAGATACCCTGGAACTGGAGTTATGAATAGCTATTAGCTGCCAAATACAAGAGCAGCCAGTGCTCTTAACCACTAAGCCATCTCTCTAGCCCCAAGTAACAAGTTTTAAGTAATTAAGAAAAGGAGCCAGGCGTGGTGGCACACGCCTTTAATCCTAGCACTCAGGAGGCAGAGGCAGGCGAATCTTTGTGAGTTCAAGGCCAGCCTGGTCTACAGAGCGAGTTCCAGGACAGCTGGGGCTACAGGGAGACCCTGTCTTAAAAAGACAAAAAAAGAAAAAAGAAAAAAAAGAAAAGGAAGGGAGGTATGTGTGTTGTCTCAGCTACTTGGAAGTCTGAGCATGGGACAGGAGTTCAAGACCAGAAACATCCCTCTCCAAAGGAAACGTTTATGAAACAGAAAGGACTGTAGAAATTCATTAACGTGCATGAAGGAAACATTCAAATTTTGTTAGTTGATGAAATTCAAACTATTCTAGCTCTTTGGAATTTAATGAATGTCTGTAACCTCACTAAAGAAAACACTTTCTTGGGGCTAGAGAGATGGCCTAGCAGTTAAGAGAGCCGACCGCTCTTGCAGAGGACCGGGGTTCGATCCCCAGCACCCACATGGCAGCTGAGAACCGTTTGTAACTCCAATTCCAGGAGAACTCCAGTTCCTGGGGAATCCGAGACCCTCTTCTGACCTCCGCAGCATTGCACGACACGGGTGCACCAACCTACATGCAGACAGTACATTCATACACATAAAAAATTAATAAATAAAATTAAAATAAAAAAAAAGAAAACACTTTCTTGACCCTCCCTGCACTGGGCTCTGGTTTTCTGACACTACCACCATGGTATGGTACCTTCAGGACTGTGTTGACGTCAATTGCCACCTCTGCCCACTCCTGGGAGTCCAGCGCCACCTCCCGAAGGACTTGTTCCTCATGCTCTAGGAGGCACTCACAAATGGTATCCACCTGGGACACCTGAAGACAAACAGAGTCACTGTCACTAGAGTCATAGGGATAACCACTCATCAGGTCCTACCTAGAAAGCTGTATCTTTAGATCATTCAACAGAGGAAAATACACTGATTTAACAGTGAAAGTAAATGTAAAACCAAGAATGTTAGAGTCTTCTAACTTGTCATTGATATTGTTATTTTAGGTATTCAAAGGAAGCTAAATATGATTTACAGTACCCAGGATGTATACAGGACTTCTGGATCTAGGTATCCATGGGGTGGGAATTCTGGAACAAGTGCCCTATAGACACTAAGGGATGACTAACACAAAAGCCAACAAAGCTCGTGCTGTATCAACACATCCTGCTCTATAAATAATTAGCATTGCTTATCACGCAGCTTTGGATGGTCTTAGGCCTCTTCCCAAGGTAGGTTAGCAGCAAGTTAGGGGACACACACCTCCAGAGTGGTGTCCTTGTAATTTCCATAAGGGTTGCCAAATCAAAGTCTCTCTCTATGGCTGATGTGGACAAACCAGTTCTTCTTAAAAAGCTGATAGCCAGCCGGGCGTGGTGGTGCACACCTTTAATCCTAGCACTTGGGAGGCAGAGGCAGGCGGATCTTTGTGAGTTCAAGGCCAGCCTGGTCTACAGAGTGAGTTCCAGGACAGCTGGGAATACAGGGAGACCCTGTCTCAAAAAGACCCAAAAAAAAAAAAAAAAAAAAAAAGCGATAGGCCGCTGGGCATGGTAGCACACACCTTTAATCCTAGCACTTGGGAGGCAGAGGCAAGCGGATCTTTGTGAGTTCCAGGACAGCTGGGGCTACAGGGAGACCCTGACTTGAAAAGACAAAAATAAATAAACAAATAAATAAATAAATACATAAATACATAAATAAATAAAGCTAATAGCCAGCCATATGTTGTGGCACATGCCTTTATTCCCAGCATTTGAGAGGCAGAAGCAGGTGGATCTCACAGGAGTTCAAGGCAGCCTGATCTACATAGTGAATTCCAGAACAGCTGGGGCTGCTGGGAGACCCCATAAAAAAAAAAAAGCTAATAGCCTTCAGAAATGTAAGTTACGGGGCTGGAGAGATGGCCTAGCGGTTAAGAGCGCCGACCGCTCTTACAGAGGACCCAGGTTGGATGCCCAGTATCCACATGGCGGCCGAGAGCCGTCTGAAACTCCAATTCCAGGAGAACTCCAGTTCCAGGGGAATCCGAGACCCTCTTCTGACCTCCGCGGCATTGCACGACACGGGTGCACAGACTTGCATGCAGACGGTACATTCATACACATACAGAAATAAATAAAAAAAATATTTAAAAAAAAGAAATGTAAGTTACTACCTGCACACAGAGGGAGAAAAAAGAGGCTTTTGCAGAGATCTGTTATGGCGTTGGGTTATAGCACGGATCACTGGGAGGATGGTGAACACTGAGCTCGAGAGAGCCGAAGACGCACTCCTCATGAGGCTCTGCCATGCAGACACAGCCATGATCTGTTATGGCGCTGGGTTATAGCACCGATCACTGGGAGGATGGTGAACACTGAGCTCCAGAGAGCCGAAGACGCACTCCCCATGAGGCTCTGCCATGCAGACACAGCCATGTTCACCTGGAGTGTGCTTTGAAAAGCATGTTTTCAAAATACTTCAAATACTCTTTATAAATTTTCTATCTAACTGATGATTCCAGCCCTACCCCTGTGGTCCAACTGGCAGGAAAGCGAACGCACGCGCCTGTGCTAGTGACCTCCAGTCGTGAACCTGACACACCTGGGAAGAGGGAACTTCAACCGGGGAATTTCTTCTATCGGACTAGCCTGTAGACATGTCTGTGAGACACTTTCTTGGTTTCTGAGGGATGTGGGAGGACTCTGTCCACTGTGGGCAATGCCACCCCTGGACAGGTGGTCCTGGGTTCTATAAGAAAGCAGGCTGTTAAAACAAACCTGACAGCACAGGCCTTTAACCCAGCACTTGGGAAACAGAGGTGAGTCTGGTCCACATAGGAAGCTCCAGGCCGGCTATGGGGCTAAAAGAAGACTGTCTCAAAAATAACAAAAACCAAAGGACTTCAAATGAGTAAGAAACCTGATTAAAAAGGGAACAAAGGATTGTCCTAGTTTGCTTTTCATTGCTGTGATAAGAAAAAAAAAAAATTAAGGTACAAAAGAGGGTTTTTCCTCAAATTCCTTTGGAACCCTAACATATAAAAACAAGAAATCCGAGGGGCTCTGGGATGAGAGTGTCCCTCTCTTGCAAAAGACCTGAGTTTGGTTCCCAGCACCTATGCTGGGCAGCACATAATTGCTTGCAACTCCAGCTCCAAAGACATTCACCACCTATAGCCTCTATGGCCACCTGCACTCATACAACACATATCCACCCCACATAATTAAAAATAAAATGAATCATTAGAGAAAGAAATCTAAAGTACATATATCTACAAGATGAACAGAAAGTCTGAACTTAAGCTGGGAATGGTTGTGTACACCTGTATTCTCAACACTCTAGACACTGAGGTAGGAGGATTGAGAGTTTCAGGCCAGTCTGAACTTTGCTATGCACCTCAAATGTCAAAAGGAGTCATATTGGTCCAACCTATGAGCCACTGGGCACAGCCAGGCTGGAAGAGGCAGAGACAGCTCAAGCACCAGCAGTGAGAGGCCCTTAAGAGTTCTGACCTGTGCCTAAGGCAACACCGTAAATGGAGACAGAGTGTCCTAGTTATGGACTGCACACTTTAGAAATGAGCTACACTACACGTGTGCTGAAAACAGGGCTGGAAGCTGGGCCAAAATAAGGCTTGGCTGTCTTGGCAGAAACAACTGCACGGCCGGCCGTGGTAGTGCATGCCTTTAATCCCAGCACATAGGCAGAGGCAGAGGCAGGTGGATGTGAGTTCAAGGCCAGCCTGGTCTACATAGGGAGCTCCAGGCCAGCTGGGGCAAAAGGGAGACCCTGTCTCAAAAAGACCAAAAGAAAAAAAAAAAAAACAAAAAACTGCAACTACATCACTTCTCTAAAGAAGCGAGTAATGTCTTCCCTACCAGCACACCAGGCTGTGTGTGAGGCAGGGGAGGAACTAGTTCCCTCCACACTGGCTGGCACCTCCTCTTTCCCCAAAGCCTACAGCACTTCTCCTCTCCTTTTTTTTTTTTTTTGGTCTTTTCGAGACAAGGTCTCCCTGTAGTCCCAGCTGTCCTGGAACTCTCTCTGTAGACCAGGCTGGCCTTGAACTCACAAAGATCCGCCTGCCTCTGCCTCCCGAGTGCTAGGATTAAAGGCGTGCGCCACCACGCCCGGCTACTCCTCCTCTCCTTTTTGAAAGAGAGGGATCAGGAGGATTTTCAGAGGGAACTTAAGAGTTCAGTGATAAACTGTTCACCAAAATGTAGTTAAGACTGGTATTCCAGGCCAGCTGGGGCAAAAGGGAGACCCTGTCTCAAAAAGACCAAAAGAAAAAAAAAAAAAACAAAAAACTGCAACTACATCACTTCTCTAAAGAAGCGAGTAATGTCTTCCCTACCAGCACACCAGGCTGTGTGTGAGGCAGGGGAGGAACTAGTTCCCTCCACACTGGCTGGCACCTCCTCTTTCCCCAAAGCCTACAGCACTTCTCCTCTCCTTTTTTTTTTTTTTTGGTCTTTTCGAGACAAGGTCTCCCTGTAGTCCCAGCTGTCCTGGAACTCTCTCTGTAGACCAGGCTGGCCTTGAACTCACAAAGATCCGCCTGCCTCTGCCTCCCAAGTGCTAGGATTAAAGGCGTGCGCCACCTTTTAACACTCTCTGCCCTACTAGGGGTAACCAGCTATGGTACAGTGCAGTAAAGACACAGGAAGCAAAAAATGAGGGTGCGGCTGACCTCTCGAAAGAAGACATCAGCAGGAGTCAGGCTGGCAGGAACCTCACACTCCCTCTTGTGCAGGGCAAGTAGAATGGCAGAGTTCACAAGGTCTGGCAGCCGTGAGTGGTGGTTCTTGAGCACGATGGCTGCTGACAGCTTTTCTGCGTGTTCACAGAGCAGCAGTCGGGTGGTCATGGATGTCCCTCTGACAGGAGAAGTGCTCAGACGCCTAAACAAGCCAACCTTAGAAAACATGACGATTCGTTCTCAAAAAACAGAAAATGTGGCCATTCTCCCTGAAGCTTTCCTGCCAAGGGCTGTTCCATCTGTCACTGTTGTCAGTGTGTGTAAGGCACACTCGAAGTACCCATGCAGAGAAGTGTAGGGGGCACCATCAGGGTCATTACAGGGTTTCTAGCCATGGCTGTTAGATCTTTCTAGGTTCACAGGTATTGAAATAGTCAAACAGCTCTTTCCCATTCGCACCAGTGAGCTCTTGGATTCCAACCTTTGTCAACTGGAAACAGCATTACCAATCACCATCTCAAGAGCTGATTCCCAGAGCTTGGGCCTTGGCTGGAGGCCAGGTGTCGGCCCTCTGCACCTCCGCTGAAGGTACCTACTTATGGTGGATTGATGGGATCTGGTTTTCCCACTGGATAAACACAGCAATGATGGAAACTACAAAGCAACCAAGACTCAGGAAGCAAATGATGAGCCACTTTCCATACTGAAATGTCATCTTAAAATTTTAATTTTATTTTTTTAGTCTTTTTGAGATAGATCTCCCTTTTGTCCCGGCTGGCCTAGAGCTCACTCTGTAGACCAGGCTGCCCTTGAACTCACAGAGCTCTGCCTGCCTCTGCCTCCCAAGTACTGGGATTAAAAGCGTGTGCCACCACAACTGGCAATTATAAAAATTTTATTTTATTTTATATATCTGAGTGTACTGTCTGCATGTAAGTGTACCCTGTTGTGCAAAATCCGTGGAGGTCAGAAGAGGGTGTCAGATCCCTTTGAACTGGAGTTATGGATGGTTGTTAACTGCCATGTGGGGTGCTGGGAACTGAACCCTCCTGCTCTACAAGAGTAGCTAGTGCTCTTAACTGTTGAACTGTCTCCCCAGCCCCAGATTGTTTACAATAGCTGTGTATTTCATTGAGACAATCTGTCTTCATTCAACTGGTTCAAGAGCACTCAGTGCTCTTAACTGCTAGGCCATCTCTCCAGCCCCAATTTTATTTATTTTTGTATGTGTATGAATGTACTGTCTTCATGTAGGTTTGTGCACCCATGTCGTGCAATGCCTGCTGGTCAGAAAAGGGTGTCGGATTCCCCTGGAACTGGAGTTAAAGACGGTTCTTAGCCGCCATGTGGGTGCTGGGGATCAAACCCAGGTCCTCTGAAGAGCAGTTGGAGCTCTTAATCGCTAGGCCATCTCTCCAGTCCCCTCAAGCAAAGTTTCTATGATTTGAATTCACTTTCTGGTTCACTCAAAGGTTCAATTCCCAGCACCCATATGGCAGCTAACAACCATCTGTAACTCTAGTTCCAAGGAACCTGACACCCTCTTCTGGCCTCCACAGACACTACACATATGTGGTATACTTACATACATGCAGACTCATCTACCTAAAAAAAGAGATTTAAAAAAAGTACGGGTGTGGTGGTGCACGCCTTTAAAGGCACTTGGGAGGCAGAGGCAGGCGGATCTTTGTGAGTTCAAAGCCAGCCTGGTCTACAAAGTGAGTTCCAGGACAGCTGGACAGCTGGGGCTACAGGGAGACCCTGTCTCGAAAAGACCAAAAAAAAAAAAAAAGTA
Source organism: Rhizomys pruinosus (assembly GCA_009823505.1). Lineage (NCBI taxonomy): Eukaryota > Metazoa > Chordata > Mammalia > Rodentia > Spalacidae > Rhizomys > Rhizomys pruinosus. The sequence continues at coordinate 602,771 of VZQC01008455.1, read as the reverse complement.
ATGGTGCTGGAGAGATGGCTCAGAAGTTAAGAGCACTGACTGCTCTTGCAGTTCGATTCCCAGCACCCACATGTTAGCTAAGAACCATCTTTAACTCCAGTTCCAAGGGAATCTGACACCCTCTTATGACCTCTGCACCACTCCACCACATGGGTGCACAAACCCTACATGCAGACAGTACACTCATACACATAAAATAAATAAAATAAAATAAAAAAAAAGATAACTTAAAAGCACAGCTCCTCTGAGAAAGTAGTTACCAAAGAGTGCTTGGGGGCAATGAGAAGGCATAGTAAGGAGAACTCAGTGGAGCTGCAGCTGGGCACGTGAGAATACTCCAGTCAAGAGTCTGCGCCAACGCTGCATCTGCTTCTCACACCAGGGAGAGCAACCACAGCATTAGAATTACTTGCCCTCCCCTTCGAAAAGAGGGTGTGGCCTCAATGACCATGACTGGGCCCCAGGTACAGATCACACCTGCAGAAGCCTTCCTTAGAGTACCTGGCTGTACTTGCTCCCTGGTTATGAAGACAAATGCTGTCAGATGTAACAAAGCCATGGAGATTAAAAAAAAAAATGCAAACACAAAAGGCATCCCAGGATCAGGTCTACACATGCAGCTAGCACTGTGGGCAGCTGAGACTCTACTAGGGCCCTGAGATGCTCTGCAGCCCACATCCTAGGTGCCTGTAGCTTCTGAAAAGTGGCTGTGTCAATATTTGTCAGTGGCCTTCACTCAATACACAACTTTTAAATCAATACACTCCTGATCTCTTCCACTGAGGCTGGCCAGCCAGGGTCATGTTCCTTCTACAAAACCAATGTACGGAAACCTGTTTTTACACAAAAGTACACAGGAAATCTGGATAAAATCATGCTTTTCGTTATTTATTAAGTTTATGTTTTATTTTTGAAATACTATGCTGCCCTGGGTGGCCTGGAACTATATAAACCAAGCTCATACATGGGTGCAAACACACACACACACGTAAATGTAATTTAATAATAATATTAAAAGCATTGGTCATAGCTGAGTGAAATAAAGCAATCCTGTAATCCTAGCCCTTGGAAGGTAGACAAGAAGATCAGGAGTTCCAAGACCAGCCTGCACTACATGAGACACCATCTCAAAAATTTCAACAATAAGAAAAATGGTCATGGTGGCACACACCTTTAATCCCAGAACTTGGTAGACAGGCAGATCTCTGTGAGTTCAAGGCCAGCCTGGTCTACTTAGTGAGTTTCAGGCCTGCTAGGAATACAGGGAGACCCTGTCTCAAAAAGACAAAAAAAAAAAAACCAAAGTATCAGGGCAAAGGCAAAGTAAAAGTGATGTTTCTATTGAAACACATTTTGTTTTGCTCACAAACACCCACCTGCCTCTGCCTCCCGAGTGCTGTTCTTAGATAACAGGCCTCCACATGGCTCTAGAATTCTTTACTTCTACATCAGTACCCTAGCCAGGTCCCTACAAGGAAACACTCCACACAGAGGGAAGGGATGTCCCACTGGGGTGGTACATAGTCGTCGTCCCCTCCCCCCCAAGTGCTGATACCTACTTGGTGAAGGAAGTCGATCAGCAAGGAGTGAGCTTTCATCTTGTCCTCCAGCTGGTGCAGAATGATCAATGAGGTATTGCTCAGCCCAGGGGCCTCTGTTAGAATACAAGAGGTAAACTCAAACACTGCTTTCAGAACACTTCCTGGTAGAAAGTAAAAAGTTATCTATAAGGAGAAGAATTATTCATAGAACTCAGAGTTTTAAGGCTACAAAAGCTTAAAATTTGTTTATTTTTTTATGTGTATGAATATACTGTCTGCATGTAGGTTTGTGCATCCATGTCGTGCAATGCCACGGAGGTCAGAAGAGGGTGTGATTCCCCTGGAACTGGAGTTCTCCTGGAATTGGAGTTTCAGACGGCTCTCGGCCGCCATGTGGGTGCTGGGGATCGAACCCAGGTCCTCTGCAAGAGCGGTCGGCGCTCTTAACCGCTAGGCCATCTCCCCAGCCCAATTTGTTTATTTATTCTTGGTCTCTTTCTTTTTTTTTTGAGACAGGGTCTCCCTTTAGTCCCAGCTGGCCTGGAGCTCTCGAGGTCGACCAAGCTGGCCTTGAACTCAAGAGATCTGCCTGCCTCTGCCTACTGAGTGCTGGGATGAAAGATGTGAGCCACCATACTCGGCAAAGCTTTTTTTTAAAGCTTTTTCAAATCTGCAATCTCACATTTGGGTAGCAGAGGCAGGAAGACTGCTGTGAGTTCAAGGCTAGTCTGGGCTATATAATGAATGCTAGAACATTCTGGTCTACAAAAATGAGCCTTATCTCAAAAAAAAAAGGATTTATAAAATTCAGAGGAAAATTTACTGGGGTTGTTGAAACAATTCACTCTGTATTTACAGAAAACAAAGGTAAGCTCTGGTCCAGCCACTACATGGTTTGGCTCCAAAGAAACAGCAGGAAAGGAAGTAGTGCCAGCTGCCTCCTTATCCCCCTGCTGAGGCTCAGACAACGTGCCTGATGGCAGGGTCACGGCAAAAATGAGTGTCCTAGGCACTTCCTATTAAGCAGGAATGCATAGAGGACTAACAGGGTGATCACCTGGTACAGGTGGACAAGTAATGTTCACTTTTGCATAACCAGAACTGCTCTAACACACTTAAGAGAATGCCTAATTCCTACTAGCCAAATGTACTGCCAAAATTATCATTTAATTTGGGGCAAGTGAGTACCAAATGCCAACCAATACTATTAAGTCCAATTAAGTCCTTTCAGAAATGAAATGCTGGGGCTGGAGAGATGGCCTAGTGGTTCGATCCCCAGCACCCACACGGTGGCTGAGAACCGTCTCTGACTCCAGTTCCAGGGGAATCCGACACCCTCTTCTGACTTCCACAGCATTGCATAACACGGGTGCACAAACCTACATGCAGACAGTACATTCATACACATAAAAAAATAATTAATTAAAAAGAAAGGAAATGCTGAGAATTATCAGAACCTGCTCCAATATCCCCTCAGATTCTACTCTCTAACACACAGTGTTATCTGTTCTGGGACATTTTTATTATTTATTTATTTATTTATTTATTTATTTATTTATTTATTTTGGCAGCCTTATTTTCCAGGCTTTGTGAGAAGGGCAGTTTTCACTGTACAAGGCCTGCTACACGTGTGTTTCAGCTCCTACAATTCATTAGATTAAACCTAACTCCAACAGCACTGTTTACATTTCAGTCGCCAGGGGCACAGGAACTGTGAATTAATTGTGTAAAGTATCCATTTCCTGCCGGCCCTCAGTCCTGTGTCATCACTGGGAGGTGAGATCTACCTTGTCCAATAGTGAGTCCCTGCTGGGAGACTGGGAGACAGTCTGGGACCTTTTCAAAAGCTGCCATAAGGAAGGTTACCACCTTAAAACAATTTTTTTGTGGGCTGGAGAGATGGCTCAGTGATTGATAGCACTGACTGCTCTTGCAGAGGATCTGGGTTTGATTCCCAGCACCCACATGGTGGCTAACAATCACTTGTAACTTCAGTTCCAGGAGATCTGAAGGCATCTTCTGACCTCCGAAGGCGCTGCATGACATGGGTGCCCTTGCATACATGCAGACAATACACTCAAACACACAAACTGAAAATAATAAATAAAATGTTAAAAAAAATTTTTTTGTTGTTAATATCCTCAGTTGCTTGAGAAATTAAAAGAACAAAAAAATGCTGACTGCTGAATGCTGAAAGATTCTTTGCTATGCATTGTTATGACCCCTCCACCATATTCAATTGGTCTCCTTACCCTGGGGGACAGACTCTGCCCACCTCGGGTCCGAGGCAGGGTAGTCATCCACCAGGTCCACACTGATCTGGGTCACAGCTCTGTCTAGCTCAGGGTCCGACTCCAAGTCAGCATGAGAGGAAAACAGCTCATCAGCCATCATCTGAGCACGGCCCAAGTCCTTCCTGCAGTAAAGATGGAAACACAGAAGTACAATGGAGGTAAAAACAATTTCAATGGGGCTGGAGAGATGGCCTAGCGGTTAAGAGCACCGACTGCTCTTGCAGAGGACCCAGGTTCGATCCCCAGCACCCACATGGTGGCTGAAAACCATCTTTAACTCCAGTTCCAGGGGAATCTGACACCCTCTTCTGACCTCCGTGGCATTGCACAACACAGATGCACCAACCTACATGCAGACAGTACATTCATACACATATGAAAATAAATAAAATTAAAAAAAAAAAAGAATTAAAAAATTTCAAATTCACTAGAAAAGTTCCTTTGAGATTAAAATCCCATGTAGAAGTTTTAGCCCGAGGAACTGCTAACAACATTTATTTAATAAAAAGAAAGTTTCTATGCCGAGTGTGGTGGCGCACGCCTTTAATCCTAGCACTTGGGAGGCAGAGGCAGGCAGATCTTTGTGAGTTCGAGGCCAGCCTGGTCTACAGAGTGAGTTCCAGGACAGCTGGGGCTACAGGGAGACCCTGTCTCAAAAAGATAAAAAAAAAGTTTCTGTGTAGTCATGAATTCATCAATACACTGAACATTTCTGGCAGGCCAGGCATTAGACAATGACCAACTCACTGAAATCAGCCTTGGGCTTCAGAAAGTCAGGGTCAGGAGTAAGGCTATTACATGACACATGAGCAGCAAGTGCTAGGACAGGGAAGAACACAGGGCCGCTGGGAAGGCTTATAGTGTCAACTTGACAGGATCCAGAATCACCTTAAAGACAATCTCTGCATTTTTTTTTCCTAGATTAGGTTAATTGAAGTAGGAGACTGTGCTCGACAGCTTTAGTGTCAACTGGACACACCTGGGTTGAAGGAGCCTTAACTGGGGAATTTCCTCCACTGGACAGGCCTGCAGCCATGTCTGTGGGGTATTTCGTGATTGTTAAGTGATGTGGGCTGGGCCCTGCTGGTCATCAAGGATGCTGTATCAGATGGAAAGCGCAGGCAGCCTAGGGCAAGGAGCATAGAAAAAACTTCCAGACCAAGTTCCTAAAAAAGGACTCTTTCTAAACTGGCCAAATCAATTTAGAGAAGACCAGGTGCAAAAAAGTCCAAGAGGGGAACAAATGTGGTCCACATTCAGAAGGGTTTTGAAACACAAATCAAAGAACACAGCCCTACAGATCATGGTGTGGGTCACAAGACCCAAGGACCACAGGGACCTCTTGCTATACGTGCTAAGCCTCCCTGTAAAATCTCAAAGTACCTGGAGTGAATGGGCAGTAACCCACACCGATGTTCACCTACATCAAGCCTCAATGTACTTATTTGGAAACACAGCTTTCAAATTCAGGGTTATCTGAGCCTTAAACCCAGTGACTTAGTGCCCTTACAAGGTTATGTGTTGAGCTGGGTGTAATGGTACATGCTGGGTTGTGGGGCTGAAGGAGGAGGACTGCAAGTTCCAGGCCAATCTGGGCTGTACAGGGAGCCAGTCTCAAAAGAATGAAAATAACGGGGCATGGGAATATATACCCTTAATCCAGCGCAGGAGGCAGAGGCGGGTGCAGCTCTCTAAGATAGAGGCCAGCCTAGTCTACACAGTGAGTTACAGGCCAGCTAGGGCTTGCAGGAAGACCCTGTCTCAAACAATCAAACAAGCAGAGAAGAGGAACACTGGGAGGAGGCCAGGCAGCAGTGGAGACATTAAACAGGAACAAAGCATCAGCAACCCCATCAGTGGCCACGACTGTCAGGAAAACAGCAAGGAAAGGCAGGAAGCCTCTTCCCAGAGCCTCCAGAGGAACGTGGCCCCATGGACTCTGTGATCTCACACACGGGTTCTGTAAGCCACAAAGTTTATGGTAATTTGTTTTGGCACCACAAGAAACCAAAATAATTACAACAGTTGGATGCATTATTATGTACAAGTATCAGAACTATAACTAAAGAGAAACCTATATAAGAAATAGGGCCAGGCATGGTGGCACATGCCTGTAACCCCAGCACTTGGGAGGCAGAGGCAGGTGGATCTCTGTGAGTTCAAAGCCAGCCTGGTCTAAACAGCAAGTTCAAGGATAGCTGGGGCTACAAGGACACCCTATCTCAAAAAGGAAGGAAGGAAGGAAGGAAGGAAGGAAGGAAGGAAGGAAGGAAGGAAGGAAGGAAGGAAGGAAGGAAAAATAGTCTTTCATTAAGACTGAACCACACAACAGAATGATGTCATAAAACTACTATATTCTGTCTAGTGATGCCCCCTCCTGGAGAGGGGAGTGCAGCAGTTTATTACCAATGCAGTCAGACTGCCAGGGCTTAGACACCACTTCAGAGGGTGAGTAGCTGCCCTGCAGCACTGAGGGATAATGGGATCAGAACCTAAGAATTCAGCAAAAGGAGCAGCAAAATCTAAAGATTTGCTATTTCTTCGAATCCAAGATATGCTAGGCAAAATACTGATCCTTTATTCCTCTCAATTGCATACAAAGGAGATACACTGTCAGAATCAGTAAAACAACATGCCCAGGGCTGGAGAGATGGCTCAGCGGTTAAGAGCACCAACTGCTCTTGCAGAGGACCCGGGTTCGATTCCCAGCACCCACATGGCGGCTAAGAACCGTCTGTAACTCCAATTCCAGGGGAATCCTACACTCTCTTCTGACCTCCGCAGCATTGCATGACANAAACCAAAGAAAGCCCAGCACAGTTGGCAGCCACAAGAAGCTAAGAGAGAGATGAAGAGCAGTTGCTCATCAGAGCCCCCAGAAGGAACCAACTCTACTGACAGGCAGATTTCAGACTTCAGCCTTCCAGAGCTGTGAAAGAACAAATTTCTGCTGTTTTAAGGCACCCGGTTTGTGGTACTCTGCTACAACAACCTTAGGAGAAATCAAAACAGGTATGAACCTGATAGTAAGTTTCTTTTAAAAATCAGACGTTAGAGAGCTGGAGAAATGGCTCAGTGGTTAAGAGCACTGGCTGCTCTTGAAGAGGACCTAAATTCATTGCCAGGACCCACGTGGCAGCTAACAACCATTGGTAACTCCAGTACCAGAGGTCCAACACCCTCTTCTGGCCTCTGCAGGCATTTCATGTATTTGGTGCACTTACATACATGCAGGCAAAACACTCCTACACATAAACTTTTTTAAAAAAAATTTAAATTTAAGATCAGGAGTGGTAACAGACACATCTTTAATCCCAGAAGAGGCAGGTGGATCCCTGTGAGATAGAGGCAAGCCTAGTCTACACAGTGAGTTCCAAGCTGTTGGAGGCTACCTGGAGACTGTCTCAAAAACAGTATTTTTAATGTTCTTTTATTTTTTTAATTAATGTTCTTTTAAAAATCAGACTTTAGCAATCGCTTCAGCTCCATCAAATAGTGGCTTGGAGTCCGGGAATAATGTTGATGGCCTTGGGTCTAACATCCAAAGCGGTGCACTTTATTGGACTCCAGGCATAGGAATGTCTGAGATGCACAGGGAGAGGAGGGATAGTCATCCCTGCCACAAGTTATGACGGGTACTGGTCAGCCACAGGGCACTGGTGAGTCCTGCAGGGGTGAGAGCAGGACAAAGTGCTGGGGACAACAGGAGATGGTCTAGAAAAAGTGAAGCAGGCCGAGGTCTGCCTGCATGGCTCCCAAGCCCCAGCTCCATCTTTCTCTTACTGATTTTGCCTCCTTTGTCTTCATATTTCAGTGCCAGCTTTGGTCCTTCCGGCTTTTTGCCCTGCTGGCTTAGTGGGCTGGACAAAGCATAGGTCTCAGTAGCTAGGAAGTCAACGTTAGGGTTCTGGTTCCATCTCATACTGGTTTGGGGATCTTCAAGCCACACTGATTTTCTGTGCCTCAACTTTTTAAAATATTTTTATATTTTTATTTTATGTATATGAATGTATTGCCTGAATGTGTGTAAGTGCACCCACATTGGGTAATGGCTGCAGTCAGAAGAGGGCGTTGGGTTCCCCTGGAACTGGAGTCATTACAGATGGTTGTTAGCTGTCATGTGGGTGCTGGAAATCGAACCCAGGTCCTCTGTAAGAACAGCTGGTGCTCTTAAGCGCTAAACCTTCTCCCTAACCCCCTTTGTGCCTCGACTTCTTTTTTGGGGGGAGGTCGTTTCGAGACAAGGTCTCCTTGTAGCCCCAGCTGTACTGGAACTCACTCTGTAGACCAGGCTGGCCTTGAACTCACAAAGATCCGCCTGCCTCTGCCTCCCAAGTGCTAGGATTAAAGGTGTGCACCACCACGCCCGGCCTGAACCTCCAGTTTTAATGGCCATTGCCTCCCATGGAGGCTGTGCCAGAGCAGATTCTCCCAGCCTAGCTGGGGCCTCCTGTGGCTGCCAGTCTCAGATAATCCTGTGTGAAACCCCAGCACCTAGAAGGAGTTCCTCATTATGGCATAGTCCTCCAACCTGCTCTTATCATTACCAACATGCAGCAAGCACCTGCAAAAATGTGTCCTACAAATAGGATAAGCTGTGATTTTGAAAACATGATGTGTCTCTGGATGTGAAAGTCATCCCATCAGAAGCAGCAAGACAGGACAACCAGCAAGCCCTTGTGTCAAAGCCAACACCAAAGATGCCTGTACCTGCAGTACTGCAGAAAAGCAGCTTTAAGCAGCCTCATCTCATCTCCACGAGCCACAGCTTCATTCTTGGTTGCAGTCTCAAACATCACACTCTGCAAAGAGACAAGCTACAGTTTAGAGGTGAAGGGACCAGAAATATGTATGCTTGCTGTAGGAAGATCCTGTGACAAAAGAAAAAATGCCCAGGGCTGTTCACTAAGCGGCCTGCCTGACCTCGTGGATGTGCTCACCTACAGAAGCAGCAGACCACTTACCAAAGCCCTACAGAAAAGGCAGGCAACTCGAGGTTTTTATCACCACCAACACAACTGTCTCAATGCTTATCACAACGTGCATTACTGAGCACGTAGACAATGAGAGGACTTAGGAAGCAGGACTTAGAAAAAATGAAAAGAAATGGAATAGCATAAAGACTACCTCAGAAAGCTGGAGAAATAGCTCAGCAGAGAAGAGCCCTTGCTGCTCTTGTAGAGGACTTGAGTTTGGTTCCCAGCAGCCACACGGGGTGGCTCAGTACTGCCCATAATTCCAGCTCCAGGGGACCCGATGCCTCTGGCCTCCATGGGGACCCATATCCACATACTCACACATGTATCCGTACACAGTTGTTGGTGGTTTTTTTCATACACAGTTGTTTTTTTTGTTTTTTTGTTGTTGTTGGGTTTTTTTGGTCTTTTTGAGACAGGGTCTCCCTGTAGCCCGAGCTGTCCTGGAACTCACTCTGTAGACCAGGCTGGCCTTGAACTCACAAAGATCCACCTGCCTGTGCCCCCCAAGTGCTAGGATTAAAGGTGTGCGCCAACACGCCCGGCCTCATACACAGTTTTTTGTTTTGTTTTGTTTTTTGTCTTTTTGAGACAGGGTCTCCCTGTAGCCCCAGCTGTCCTGGAACTCACGCTGTAGACCAGGCTGGCCTTGAACTCACAAAGATCCACCTGCCTCTGCCTCCCAAGTGCTAGGATTAAAGGCGTGCGCCACCACGCCCGGCTCATACACAGTTTTTAAAAAAGCTTTAGAACAGGGCTAGAGAGATGGCTCAGTGGTTAAGAGCACTGACTACTCTTGCAGAGGACCCGGATTCAATTCCCAGCACCTTCATGGCAGCTCAGAACTGTCTACATAGCAAGTTCCAGGCCAGCTGGAGCTAGAGGAAAACCCTGACTCAAAGACCAAAAAACAAACAAACCTGTTTACATATTTAACATATACTCTTTTAAATTATTTATTTATTTTTTATGTGTATGAATGTACTGTCTGCATGTAGGTCTGTGCACCTGTGTCGTGCAATGCCGCAGAGGTCAGAAAGGGCGTCGGATTCCCCTGGTATTGGAGTTAAGGACGGTTCTTAGCCACCATGTGGGTACTGGAAATCAAACCTGGGTCCTCTGCAAGAGCAGTTGGTGCTCTTAACCACTAGACCATCTCTCCAGCCCCTACCTACAATTTTAATTAAAAAAACAAAACAAAACAAACAAAAAAAAAAAAACCTAAACAATATTTTTAAGCCTTCTGTAACAGAAAGAAGGGGGGGGAGAGAACCCCCCCAAAAAGAAAACAATCCAAAACCAAACCAAACTTATACTTCAAAGTACCTCAGGTTTCAAGATAACAGAAAATTGATTTTTTTAACTTCACTAACCCAGGTAATATGATAATGAGGTTTGCTTTTTTTAATTCATCCATGGGGCCACGGAGATGACTCAGTGGATAAAGGCATTTGCTGGGCAACCCTGGCAACCTGAGTCTGATTCTCCAGCACTCATGTGAGGTAGAAGGAGAGAACTTACTTTACACAGTTGTCCTCTGACCCTCCCCCCACCCCCAACAAGCATGGTCTGGTATGCACACCCCCACATAAACAATAAACAAAAACTTACCCCAGAATAACAAGAAACAGCAGCACCACCTGCATCCAGACCCTGTGTATCTAACTACCATAGGCAGAAGGAGCCAGAGACCACTGAGGAAATAGGAATACAACCTACAGCAGACCCTGCAAGTGTGGCTACCACAGAATGGAGCCACATAGACCAGGGACTTCTACACAATGAGACAGGCAGACTTCTACACATGGATGGGGATAGGTCCTGAGGGCTACACAGCAAGAAAGCTGCAGAATAATCTGGGATAAGATGAAGCTTTCAGAGTGACCACGGCAAAAGCTACCCTGAGAAGCACCTTACAGAGCTGATGGAGATGTGGAGCACTCAACTCAAGAAATAGAAAATGATGCTGTAACTAATCCAAGAATTGCCTACAGTCCTACAATGTAGGAAATGTCATGAGTACACCCCAGGCTCATGACCCCAAATTAATATTCATCCTGCCATCCTACTACTAGCAATGGTAAAGAAGAGAAAAGAACAATGAGTTACTCCAGCCCTCATCTTCAACACTGGTAACATGCAAGACAGCAACACACATGCACTTTTTTCAGAGATGCAGATGAAAGAGCAGAAGGAATGGCCAAGAGGCCTAAAAGGAGCTGCTCTGGGAGAAGGGGTGAGGGAGACAAAAGAACTGTTCTCACCCTGAGCCTTCTAAATGGACTTTCTGGTATGAAGTGTTCCGATAAAGATAAACGTTAAAGCCGGGCGTGGTGGCGCACGCCTTTAATCCTAGCACTTGGGAGGCAGAGGCAGGCGGATCTTTGTGAGTTCAAGGCCAGCCTGGTCTACAGAGTGAGTTCCAGGACAGCTGGGGCTACAGGGAGACCCTGTCTCGAAAAGACCAAAAAAAAAAAAAAAAAGATAAACGTTAAGCAATTTATGGACTACCTTACCTCACTACCCTGTCCACCAACTGAAGAGGCTAAGGACTCTTCCAGGTCCTCTGCTAATAGGGACACACTTTCTCTTGGGGTGACAGACACCAGACCACTGTTCCTCGAGAAAAGGATGGGAACACCACCACACGATCCAGCACCTAGAATGCCATCTCCTAAGAGAGAAGAACAAATGCACAGACTGCACAAAAAGCTTCCTGAAATCCATCCTCTTCCTCCTTTATGACATTACCCCAGTATTTTTATAATGCTGTTGCAAAGATTTATTTTTACTTTCTTTATGGACATAGAGTATTATTATGCTGCCCAGTCTGATTGCAAACTCACAGGCTTATGCCATCATACTGTCTCAGCTCCAAAGTACATGCTTGTATACTCCAGAGTACATACTATGTTTTGGCTTCAGCTTTTAAATTCCAGAATCTAAAGAAGGTAAAAGTTGGTCTGAAGAGATGGCTCAATGGTTAACAGCACTTGTTGCCCTTCCAGAGGACCTGAATTTGGTTCTCAGTACCCACGCTAAGAACCTCAGAAGTACCTGAGACTCCAACTCCAAGGGAATCACACCTTCTGGACTCCACAGGTTCCCACACATACATGCACATAAGTGCAAATACACATGTGTACACACAAAGCCTCCTCCCAAGTTCTTCATCTGTGAATTCAGGATAGCCTTTCCACGCTATGGTGTCTTCCTGCTTCTTTCCTGACAGTCTTTATTGGTCAGTCACCACTCGGAGCCAGCTGCGGCCTCACCTATACCCTGTCCAAAATATTTGCTGGTCTCATCTGAACTACAGGCCAGCTCTCTTTCCAGGATTCTTCCTGCCAGGGGTCTAGACAAATTAGTTCAAAGAATGTCAATTCAGTAAATCATCTCAGTGTTAGTTCTTTGCTTTTTGGTCTCATCTGGGAAAAAAAAAAAAACGTTACTAATTTTGCCTGCAAATTTAAAGGTTCTAGAGTTCTACCACCATGGCTGTGAATTTAGTTGCTGCAAACAGTACAACTGGCAGGTAGTAAGCCTGAAGTAAAATGAATAGAGACCAAAACTATCAATATTGAGATAGCCAATCAATATTCTTTTTTTTTTTTGTATGTGTATGAATGTAGTATCTGCATGTAGGTTTGTGCACCTGTGTCGTGCAATGCCGCAGAGGTCAGAAAAGGGTGTCAGATTCCCCTGGAACTGGAGTTAAAGACAGTTCTCAGCTGCCATGTGGGTGTTGGGGATCAAACCCGGGTCCTCTGCAAGAGAGGTCGGTGCTCTTAACTGCTAGGCCATCTCTCCAGGCCGGCCAATCACTACTCTATAGCAGCAACTATACCTTGTGTATCAAAGACAATTTTCTCCTGAGGAAGAGAGAACTTTCCAGTCCCCGTGGAGCACACGAAGACAGCGTTCTCCATATACAGGTAGGCCACCTGGTTTGAAAAGTTTGGGACCATCAGCCGACATGTAATCAGGTCTTCAGACTGAAAGGTAAATTTAAGGTTATAGTTAGTAAGAATTAAGACAAAAATATGTGTTTGTTTCATAACTGCATGTTTATATGACCTAGCTCATAAAAATGTTAAAATTCACTGATTATCCTTCTGAAACCTATTCACTACACTGTATGGCCTAGACATTTATGTCCCTCCAAAATTTCACAGCTGTGTTAAGTAGGTGAGCTCTCTGGGATGGATTAGGTCGCCAGGCCCTGCCGGGTGGGTGTTTGCCCCTTGCACCATGTGACAACACCAGCAAGGAAGTGAGCATCTATGTGCTGCACCTCTGTCTTGGACTTCCAGCCTCCAGCATATTTATACAGCTTATAAATTATCCCATCTCAGAAAGTTTATTGTAACGGCCCAAATGAGCTAAGACACTTGCCTTACAGAAACTATTTGTTGGGCTGGAGAGATGGCCTAGCGGTTAAGAGCGCCGACCGCTCTTGCAGAGGACCCGGGTTCGATCCCCAGCACCCACATGGCGGCCGAAAACCATCTGAAACTCCAATTCCAGGAGAACTCCAGTTCCGGGGGAATCTGACACCCTCTTCTGACCTCCGCGGCATTGCACGACACGGGTGCACAGACTTGCATGCAGACAGTACATTCATACACATACAGAAATAAATAAAAAAAATAATAATAAAAAAAAAAAATTAAAAAAAAAAAAGAAACTATTTGTTGCCAGGCGTGGTGGCGCACGCCTTTAATCCTAGCACTTGGGAAGCAGAGGCAGGCGGATCTTTGTGAGTTCAAGGCCAGCCTGGTCTACAGAGTGAGTTCCAGGACAGCTGGAGCTACAGGGAGACCCTGTCTCAAACAAACAAACAAAGAAACAAACAAAAAGATAAAATTAGTAAATACTGCCAGTCATGGTGGTGCATGCCTTTAATCCCAGCACTCACTTTCTGTTCAACCTATCCTAGTCTACATGATCTACATAATGAGTTCCAGGCCAGCCAAGGCTACACAGTGAGACCCTGTCTCAAAAAAATAAATAAATAAATAAATAAATAAATAAATAAATAAATACTAGCAATCATAAACTATTATTACTGTGTGAGGGCAGTATACACAGAAGCCCAAAGAGAGCATCAGATTCCCTGGAGGTAGACTTACAGATCATTGTGAATTGCCCAAGTACCGGGAACTGAACTTGGGTCATCTGAAAGGACAGCAGGTATTCAACAGTTGTTAGCTCTCCAGCCCCAAGAAGTAATTAAGCGCCGGGCATGGCGGCACACGCCTTTAATCCTAGCACTTGGGAGGCAGAGGCAGGCGAATCTTTGTGAGTTTAAGGCCAGCCTGGTCTACAGAGTGAGTTCCAGGACAGCTGGGGCTACAGGGAGACCATGTCTCGAAAAGACAAAAAAAAAAAAAAAGAATTAAAGTATTTATATGCCTGTATCTTTGTGAGCTTGTGCATGTGAGTATAGGTGTCCATGGAAGCCAGATAAAATGTAATTTTTTTTTTAATTTATTTATTTATTTTTGTATGTGTATAAATGTACTGTCTGCATGCAAGTCTGTGCACCCGTGTCGTGCAACGCCGCGGAGTTCAGAAGAGGGTGTCAGATTCCCCTGGAACTGGAGTTCTCCTGGAATTGGAGTTTCAGACGGTTCTCAGCCGCCATGTGGGTGCTGGGGATCGAACCCGGGTCCTCTGCAAGAGCGGTCGGCGCTCTTAACCGCTAGGCCATCTCTCCAGCCCCAAAATGTAATTTTTTTAAACACTGCATTAGGTGGGACTGTAGGGCATTTTTTTTTTATTCTTGAACTGTTTTCTCTATACTCTTGAGTCTTGCACTTTCTGAGATGTTTTTAGTAACACTGAGCATGCTTTCCAATTATATAAAATCAAAACAAATAAGGCTTATTACTATTAAAAATAAAATAACAATTCAGCTAAATATATCATGTTAAGAATAAAGATTTAGAGCCAGGCATGGTGGCGCACATAATCCTAGCACTTGGGAGACAGAGGCAGGCAAATCTCTGTGAGCTCAGGGCCAGCCTGGTCTACATAGTGAGTTCAGGCTAACTGGGGCTACAGGGAGACCCTGACTCAGACCAAAAAAAAAAAGAATAAAGAATAAAGATTTAGGAAATGGAGAGATGGTTCAGTGGTTAAGAGCATGTCCTGTTATTAGAGAGGACCAGAGTTGGATTCAAGTACCCACAATGGGCAGCTCACCCACCTATAACTCCAGGACTGGGGGACCCAACACCTCTGGCTTCTGGAGGCACCAACACTCACACCTATGCATACACATAATTAACATAAATAAATATTGGGGGCTGGAGAGATGACTCAGCAGTTAAAAGCAATGGCTGCTCTTATAGAGGACCCAGGTTCAGCTCCCAACACCCTGTAGTGGCTAACAACCATAGTTTGTAACTCTAGTTCCAGGAGATCTGACGCTCCCTTCTGACCTCTGCAGACACTGTATGACATAGGTGCACTTACATACACGTAGGCAATACTCTCATATGTGTAAAATAAAAATAATATTTAATCCCAGCACTTGGGAGGTAAAAGTAGGCAGATCTCTATAAATCCAGCCTGATTTACACAGCAAATTTCAAGCTACCAGGGCTATGCAGTAAGAGCCTGGCTTAAAAATAAAAAAAAAAGAAAAATAAATAAATAAATAAATAAATAAATAGCCTAGATAGGTAGCTCAGAAGTTAAGAGCATTTTCCTGCTTTTGTAGAGGGCCTGGGTCGGATTTCCAGCACCCACATGGCAGCTCACAGCTGTGTAAAACTCCATGTCCCCCTAGCAGTTAAGAGCTCCGACCACTCTTACAGAGGACCCGGGTTCGATCCCCAGCACCTGCATGGCAGCTGAGAACCGTCTGAAGCTCCAATTCCAGGAGAACTCCAGTTCCAGGGGAATCCGAGACCCTCTTCTGAACTCCGTGGCGTTGCACAACAGGAGTGCACAGACTTGCATGCAGACAGTACATTCATACACATACAGAAATAAATAAAATAAAATAAAAAAAAAAAAAAACTCCATGTCTAGGAGATCTGACACCTTCTTCAACCTTCTGTGGGCATTGCACACACTTGGTGCACATATATAGATGTAAAAGACTTGTATACATAAAAAAGAAATAAATCTTAAAAAAAAAAAAGCAGGGGCTGGAGAGATGGCCTAGCAGTTAAAAGTGCCGACTGCTCTTGCAGAGGACCCGGGTTCGATCCCTAGCACCCACATGGCGGCTGAGAACCATCTGTAACTCCAATTCCAGGGGAATCCGAGACCCTCTTCTGACCTCCGTGGCATTGCACGACACAGGTGCACAAATCTACATGCAGACAGTACATTCATACACATAATAAAAATAAATAAATAAATAAGCAGACTTGGGCCAGGTGTGGTGGCCCACACCTTTGATCCCAGCACTCAGGAGGCAGAGGCAGGCGGATCTCTGTGAGCTTGAGGCCAGCCTGGTCTACACAGCGAGTTTCAGGCCAGGTGGGACAAGCCTCACAGCTGTCATGACTCTCCTTCAAGAACATCTAGACAGTGTGTGAGGGGTTGGTTTTTGTTGTTTTCCTTGGGGGAGGGAGGGTCTTTTTGAGACAGGGCCTTGCTGTAGCCCCAGCTGGCCTAGAACTCTCTACCTATTAGACCAGCTGGCCTTGAACTCACAGAGATCCGCCTGCCTCTGCCTCTGCCTTTGCCTTGAGTGCTGGGATTAAAGGCGTGTGCCACCATGCCCGGCTTCTCATTGTTGTTTTCAGACAGTCTCACTAATTAGCCCTAGCTAGCCCAGAATTCAATATAGAGACCAGGCTGACCTTAAATGCTCCTGCCTCCCAAGTGCTGGGACTTGAAAATGTGTTTACTGTTTATAAGCTCAATATTAGTAAGCCTGTCTTCTTGTGGCTATGGGAACTCTGCAGAATACTCAAAATCCCTTGAGCACATGGATTCTTTTTAATATAAAGACCTCAAATTTAACTCCAAGAAGGCACGATGAGACCTGTAATCCCAGCTGGGAGGGAGAGGAGGATCATGAGTAAATAGTCAGACTGGGCTACAGAGAGTAACGGTCTCAAATACAAAGCATATGAAAACAAAGCCAACCCCCAGTATTTCACCTGTAGCTCATCACCAAATTCCTTTCTACTCAGTAATGAAGAGCTAAGGCAAAAGAGCCAGGAGGCTGCTGGTTGCCTCCATACTCACCTTTCTTAGTGCTAGAGGACCTAGAGAATGAGCAGTATCTGAAACTATTTCCAAGCCCTGCAGATGAATCTCCAAGACTGTGCAGCAGTTGTAAAAGTACTCTATGTGCTGTGGTCTCCTTCCTGTGACTTACCTGGAAAGGTGGGTTATACTGAGTAACTTCTACAGTGACTGTGTCTGACATCTGACCGCCGTTGTCTTCCACTGTTATGAGAGAGTAGTAGATGAGGGAAGGACTGTCTCCTGGGTGCCATGCTGCTGCCAAAACCAGGAGCCCATCACTAGACAAGGAAAGAAGAAAGTCTGTAGTCCTCCCTACAGCTTGGCAGGTTCTTATAAAAATTAAATATGCTTACTATATATGCTAGAGTCCCATGCCTAGCCACTTAGCCAAGGGAGAAAAAAATATTCTCAGGAATACCTATGCACAAATATTTACAGTGGCTTTATTACAGTGGCCTAACTTGAAAACAATACAATGTCCTAATATCTTTCAACATATCCTAGTAGAGCCATACAATAGAAATATTCTTCAGCAAAGAAAATGGAAGAAATTTCTGACTCCATTTTAAATTCATCATGTCAAGCAAATGAAACCAGAGCTAAAGACGTATTTACGCTGTATGATCCCACCTACACGCCATCTCAGAGACCCGCCTGCCCCCCCCCCAGAGCTGGGATTAAGCACATGGGCCATGACATCTAGCCAGCCTGAGGTCTTTGTTTTGTTTTTTAATAAAAAAGGATCAACACATTACAGAATTTAGGAAATTAGCAAAGTCCAGCACTCAAGCCAAGTAGATCCAGGCCAGAATCTAATGCTGGGAAGTAAATACCCCTCTTCACTTAGTGTCAATAAGGTGGTACCCTAGTTACTGTGGGCTGTATAGTCCAAGTCTGAAATACTCAAGCAAACACCTTCAAAGTAAGTTGTAGAGAATGATTAGGTTGCACTTTACAACTTTTTTTTCAGAGAAAAAAAATTATTTTCCATTTTAACCATCAGCTACAGAAATTACAAGCTGCTGTTTATGTGAAAAACCCATTTTTGCTTGTTAAAGTCTATATGCTGTTCTTTAAGTTGCTGCCCCAACAAAAATTAAATGTCCTGTTAATATGATTTCTTCTAAACAATATCAGCAACTTTGATTCAAGGCTCATAAACAGTATGAGTTAACACACACCTTCTATGAGCAGCCACTCCCAAGAAATTGTCCAAGTGACATAGGCAACCCAACTGACTCTTACTGCTCCCTCATTTCTCCGTAGCCCAACCCCATTGCTGCCTTTCAGACTCTCCAAAGGAACTGAAGAAGTATGGTTCAAATCTAGTAGTAAGCCAACATTACAAAAGAGGCCTCAGGGGACGAAGCCATTGGTATGTCCTCCTATACCAACCAAGCAGGTAGCATAGCGGGCCATGCCTATAGCAGGATTATTAGGAGGATTAATGAAGAATGCAGCATCATGCTACCAAGAGTGGAGGCTCATCTAAGGAAGTCCTTAAGAATTAGTCCTGGGGCTAGAGACATGGCTCAGAGGTTAAGAGCGCCAACTGCTGTTGCAGAGGATCCGGGTTCTATTCCCAGCACTCACATGGCAGTTAAGAACTGTCTTTAAGCCGGGCGTGGTGGCCCATGCCTTTAATCCTAGCACTTGGGAGGCAAAGGCAGGTGGATCTCTGTGAGTTCAATGCCAGCCTGGTCTACAGAGTTCTAGGCCAGCTGGGTCTACAGGGAGACCCTGTCTCAAAAAAAAAAAAAAAAAGAAAAAGAAAAACATGGAGCTGGAGAGATGTCGCGTTGGGTGTGTGTGCTTGCTGCTTCTTCCCAGAGGGCCCTTGTGAGATTCCCAACATCCACATCAGGTGGTTCACAACTGCTTATAGCTTTAGCTCCAGGGGATACAAAATGATTCCTGAAGGCCCCCACATGCATGGCGCGCACGCACACACACACACACACACACACACACATACAAAATGATTCCTGAAGGCCCCCACATGCATGGCGCGCGCGCACACACACACACACACACACACACACACACACAAAATGATTCCTGAAGGCCCCCACATGCATGGCGCGCGCGCGCACACACACACACACACACACACACACACAAAATGATTCCTGAAGGCCCCCACATGCATGGCGCGCGCGCACGCGCGCACACACACACACACACACACACTTACTTAAATAAGAGAACTAAATCCTAACAGTTAAAAACATGAGTCTAATCAAAATGCCTGGAAAGCAGATCCTGAGTCCAGACAAGGCCAAATGAACAAAAGGAGAAGCCTAATAATGGTTGCTTCAGAACCCCTCATTGAGAAATTCTAATGGACTTTTAAGTTGGACATTTAATGCACCCTGTTCTTACTTCTCCGGGTTCCCTGCTTAGAAAATGAACCTAACTACTCTTGCCTTCACTTCTCCTTCACAGGCACCAAGAACAAGTACTTTGTTCTCTCTATACTTTTGGGGGTCTTTTAACCCAGTGAGCAGGGGGTACCCTAGTTGCCACATCCTATGCCCCTTTTCAGCATTGAAGACATCAAAGTGATTGGGATTCCAATTCCTTCTTGGCAAGTGGGGTGACTTCAGAGGGTAATGTGATAAAAATAGGAGCTAAAAATTGGCTAGGCAGTTTAGGGTCAAGACCTCCCAAAGAGCCAGTTTCTGTCTCAGCTGAGAGCTGAAGACATCCTGGATTTGCCAGTAAACTTATCCTTCTGGTAGCCCATGCATCCTTAACTCACTTGTTGAGATTTTCTCTTTTTTTTTTTTTTTGGTCTTTTTGAGACAGGGTCTCCCTGTAGTCCTAGCTGTCCTGGAACTCGCTCTGTAGACCAGGCTGGCTTTGAACTCACAAAGATCCGCCTGCCTCTGCCTCCCAAGTGCTAGGATTAAAGGCATGCGCCACCAC
>VZQC01008455.1:526776-577374 GCA_009823505.1 Rhizomys pruinosus | reverse complement strand
AAAAAAAAAAAAAAAAAAAAAAAAAAAAAAAAAAAAAAAAAAAAAAAAAAAGTTAACGTGTTGCCCGGGTGTGGTAGCCCATGCCTTTAATCCCAGCACTCGGGAGGCAGAGGCAGGCAGATCTCTGTGATTTCCAGGCCAGCCTGGTCTACAGAGTGAGTTCCAGGCCAGCTGCAGCTGCAGGGAGACTGTCTCAAACACACACACACACACCCACACACACACACAAAGTTAACATCAGCTGGGCATGGTGGCACATACCTGTGTCTTCACATCTGGGCGGTGGAGGCAGGAGGATCAGGAGTTCAAGGTCAGCCTCAGCTACTTGTTGAGTTTGAGGATAGTGTGGCCTACATGAGACTCTGTCTTAAACCCTGTCATTATAATTTAACAAGTCCAATTGCTGAGTTCCAGTACAGTTATGGACTGAAAACCCCAGTTATGCTTATCCAATGGCTATATTATTGCTTGCTATATGGAAATGTGTTCAAATAATCAAGGCACATTGTCGAGGTATGGTAATGTTTGCCTGTAATCCCAGCACTCAGGTTGCTTAAGATTTCATGGCCAGCCTGGAATACACAGTGAGACCCTATCTCAAAGCAAACAAAAAATAAGGAAGAAATGAACATCATAAAAACAAGCCAGAGAAGGCTGTTACCCTTTCCTCACCCAGATAGCATCGGCAATGCTCTCCTTCAAGGCTCTGTGCATATCCCAGCTGTGAGCCTGCTTTTCTGAAGAATCATCCAGTTCCCATTTACTGATGCTTGAACTTGTCAGGGTGTAGAAGCTCGACCTTCCTCTGTCCCAGAGAACACTAGCCAGCTGTGCAGAGAAAAGGGTCATGTTCAGAATGAATCCAACTGTCCATGCTTCCAGGCTATCTGACTATAATTCCTCCAACAGGTGCCACTGCAAACAGTCACTGTGAAAAGGACCGGAAAGCAAGGCTGAATCTCCACAGGAAAGGCCTGGGAAGAGCAGAGCTGGAAGATGAGACAGTAACGTGGTCCCCAGAGAACCAGTGTTTTATTAAATAGGGAAAAAAGTTAAAACTTTTTAAAAGAAAACCATACCAGATTTTTTTTTAAGATTTTTTAAAATTTTTATTTATTTTTTATGTGTATGAATATACTGTCTGCGTGTAGGTCTGTGCACCCATGTCATGCAATGCCACGGAGGTCAGAAGAGGATGTCGGATTCCCCTGGAACTGGAGTTAAAGACGGTTCTCAGCTGCCATGTGGATGCTAGGGATTGAACCTGGGTCCTCTGCAAGAGCATTCGGCACTCTTAACCGCTAGGCCATCTCTCCAGCCCCCATACCAGATTCTTTTTTTTTTTGGTCTTTTCGAGACAGGGTCTCCCCGTAGCCCCAGCTGTCCTGGAACTCACTCTGTAGACCAGGCTGGCCTGGTGAAGTCACAAAGATCCGCCTGCCTCTGCCTCCCAAGTGCTAGGATTAAAGGCGTGCGCCACTACGCCCAGCTCATACCAGATTCTTAAACTGAAGTCTGTAAACCTATGAGCCAGGGAGATGCTGCCCATGCTTCTGAGCCCAGAGCTGTGCATGAAGGGAGTCTGGCTGGGGATGACACTTTACACCTGACATTATGTCTCAGTAAAACCTTCTGTATTAAATGGGCAGTTCTTTTCTTTTTCTAAAAATATTTTATTGTTATTTTTTTTAATTTTATTTATTTCCGTATATGTATGAATGTACTGTCTGCATGCAGGTTTGTGCACCCGTGTCGTGCAATGCCACGGAGGTCAGGAGAGGGTGTCGGATTCCCCTGGAACTGGAGTTCTCCCGGAATTGGAGTTTCAGACGGTTCTCGGCTGCCATGTGGGTGCTGGGATCGAACTCGGGTCCTCTGTAAGAGCGGTCGGCGCTCTTAACCGCTAGGCCATCTCTCCAGCCCTTATTGTTTTTATTATATGTGTATAAATGTATTATTGCCTGCCAGGCATGGTGGCAACATGCCTTTAATCCTAGCACTTGGGAGACAGAGGCAGGCTGATCTCTGTGAGTTCAAGGCCAGCCTAGTATACATGAGTTCTAGGCTAGCTGGAGACACAGGGAAACCCTGTCTTCGAAAAGACTATTAAAAAAAAAAAAGTATTGCCTACATGTAGATTGGCACACCCATGTCATACAATGCCCATGGAGGTAAGAAGCGGGTGTTGGCTCCTCTGAAACTGGAATTACAGATGGTTATTATCTGCCATGTGGGTACTGGGAACCAAACTCGGGTCCTCTGTAAAAACAGCCAGTGCTCTTAACTGCTGAGCCATCTCTCCAGCCCTGAAGTGGGCACTTCTAAGCTGAGTGTACATGATGTTTCTTAGTTAACCCTGGCTGTCTCCATTTTTCCTATAATAGAACAGGTCCTCGCCTGTGAACCAGGAAGCAGACCAGGGTCTTATGAGAGAGAAAGATGGGAACGCCACAGAAGCAGCGGGGGAGCCACTGACAGACAAGGAAAGAGCACCGCCATGATTTGAAGCCTGGATCATTAAAAGGGACAACGTCAGGAACAGAAACAGATACATCAAAAGAAAGACAAGCCGGGCGTGGTGGCGCACACCTCTAATCCTAGCACTCGGGAGGCAGAGGCAGGCGGATCTCTGTGAGTTCAAGGCCAGCCTGGTCTACAGAGTGAGCTCCAGGCCAGCCAGAGCTACAGGGAGACCCTGTCTCAAAAAGACCAAAAAAAAAAAGAGAAAGACAAGGCCTGTAGGTCAAATGTGGTCAACAGGAAAGGAAGAAGAAGATAAATTTCTTTCTAAACATGCTAAGTTTTAGGTTCAAAGAACATTCAAGGGAAAAAGTTACAAAAGCCAACTGAAGTGACAATGCAATGAAGAGCTGAGCTACAGTCTCAAGCCTGGGTATGACAGAGGACAGCTCAATAGCTTATCATTCAGCTTCCCCAGACCTCTCCTCAGCAGCACAAGGGTGAGAAAGGGCTCTGATTCATCAGAGAACAACCCAGAGAAGCTGGCAGAGCAAGCCTCATATTCTTCCTTTCCCAAAGCCCAACAGCAGGGCTAGGTGTAAGCATCCACATAGAACTGGAGGTGTGGGAAAAGAAACACTTCAGGTCAAGTCTAAAAAGCCAAATTCAATATTAAGAAACACTAAAAATTTCACAATAGTTTTAATTCCTATGAAATTTTCCTATATATTTCCTTATAAGAAATTTTCAACTTATTGTAAACAGTCCTTCTTAAACTTACCATGAGGTGGGGACTGGAGAGATAGTCTAGCGGTTAAGAGCACCGACGCTCGGGCTGGAGAGATGGCCTAGCGGTTAGGAGCGCCGACACTCTTGCAGAGGACCCGGGTTTGATCCCCAGCACCCACATGGTGGCGGAGAGCCGTCTGAAACTCCAATTCCAGGAGAACTCCAGTTCCAGGGGATTCCAAGACCCTCTTCTGACCTCCGCGTCATTGCACGACACGGGTGCACAAACTTGCATGCAGACAGTACATTCATACACATACAGAAATAAATTTAAAAAATTAATAAAAAAAAAAAATTAAAAAAAAAAAAGAGCACCGACGCTCTTGCAGAAGACCCAGGTTCGATCCCCAGCACCCACATGGCGGCTGAGAACCGTCTGTAACTCCAGCTCCAGGGGAATCCGAGACCCTCTTCTGACCTCCGCGGCATTGCACAACACGGGTGCACAGACCTGCATGCAGACAGTACATTCATACACATACAAAGATAAATACTAATAAAAAAAAAATTTTTTTTAAACTTACCATGAGGTCACTAGTAGGGGACAAAATGCCAAAAAGGGAAGAAACTTTCCGGCCAATCCCTGAAAGCATGCCTTGCCCTTGGGGCAGGACATGCTGGAGAATCTTCCCTGAGCTTTCAGGAATCAGTCGAATCAGCTGGCTTCCCACAGAGGACAAGATGAAACTTCCTCCCTATGAACAAATACCATGAGATTAGCTTGGAATACATCTAACCCCAGCCCCAGGACAAAGAGCTATACCTACCCAAAGAAAAACTCTGGTCCGCCCAAAGAAAAACTCATTGTAGCCAAGTTCATTTAAAAAGTTTTGACCTCAGCCGGGCGTGCCTTTAATCCTAGCACTCAGGAGGTAGAGGTAGGCGGATCTCTGTGAGTTCAAGGCCAGCCTTGTCTACAGAGCAAGCTCCAGGACAGCTGGTACTAAAAGGGAGACCCTGCCTCAAAAATACCAAAAAAAGGAAAAAACTAAAAAAATTTGACCTCAAAAAAAAATAAAAAATAAAAAATAAAAAATTTGACCTCACCCAGAATGGTGGTGCATGCCTTTAATCTGAGCACTTGGGAGGCAGAGGCAGGGGGATCTCTGTGAGTTCAAGGCCAGCCTGGTCTACATAGCCAGTTCCAGGCCACCTGGGGCTACAGGGAGACCTCGTTGGGATTAAAGGTGTGCACCACCATGCCCAGCATTCCTTGTCTCTTCTTTGTGCCTCCCAGACCCCCAGCTATTTAGAACCCAGCTTCAAACTTCCTGCCAGCCCATGCCACAGCTCTCCACACATACCTGCACTGCCGTCAGGAACCTGCACATCTTCTCGCCTCCCAAATCCACACCTGTCTCCAAGTAAGTGTCCTCCCTGGCAAGGCTGGGCCAATAACGGATGGACCCCTCTTTGGTGGCAACCATGACAGCAACAGCCTCGAAATAAAACCACCATCATTAACAACAACAAAAGAAGGCCTCGAAACTGGGTCCCTATGATAATGATGAAATTAATTAAGAATTCTTTGCTTTGAATAATCTCTTAAGATTATTCAACTGTAAAACTGCCTTTGCTTTCTACTCAGGTCTGTACATTTTAACATGTGCAGGCTGGTATAACCACCCATAAGGACAGGGAATAGTTCTGTCACCCCAAACCTCCCGGCGCTGCTTCTTGATGATCATATCTTCTGTTTTACTCTGGCAACCAGTCTCCATCACTGTAGCTCTGGTTCTTTGAGAACGTCACACAACATAAGAATAGACTGGAGCCCCACCCCCAGCCTCCTTATTCAGCTTGCCCTCTCAGCTGAGGTCACTACATGCACCTCTGTGATGGGCGTCAATTGCTGTGGGCCACCAAGGTTGTTCCCAGCTTTAGCACGGCTTTAAGTTCTCATTTCTTTTTTTTTTTTTTAATTTTTTTTTAAATTTTTATTTATTTCTGTATGTGTATGAATGTACTGTCTGCATGCAGGTCTGTGCACCCGTGTCGTGCAATGCCGCGGAGGTCAGAAGAGGGTCTTGGATTCCCCTGGAACTGGAGTTCTCCTGGAATTGGAGTTACAGACGGTTCTTAGCCGCCATGTGGGTGCTGGGGATCGAACCCGGGTCCTCTGCAAGAGCGTCGGTGCTCTTAACCGCTAGGCTATCTCTCCAGCCCCGGTCGGTGCTCTTAACTGCTAGGCCATCTCTCCAGCCCAAGTTCTCATTTCTTAAATGAAACTGTGACATTTGCAAGATGTATGAAACTGGAAAATAGTAGCTTAAGTTACCTAGGATCAGAAAAATAAATACTTTATGTTCACTTTTATACATGAATCTTAGCTTCTACTTTTTATATATTTGTATGGGAATGAGTGTGTTATAGGGGCCAGGGACCCATGAGAAGAGGACAAAGGGTCTGAAGGGAGAACGGAAGAGTAACAAAATAAACGTAATCTGTGGTAAAGTGTGTCTATTCAAGACCTTGCCTTGTTTTAAAACTGGATTGCCTGCTTCCTCATCAAACTTTGCAAGCATTTTATATTCTGGGCATACATTCTTGGTTGGATATGGACTTGTAAGAATTTCCTCAGTCTATACCATGCCCCTTTATTTTCTTGTCTTAGACAAAGTTTTTAATTTTAATATTATTTTAATGTTAATTTCATTCACTTGTCCTTGGGGATCATAATTTGGTGAGTCCTAAGAACTCTATCAACCTCAGCCTATGATAATTTTTTCTGAAGTTTTCCCTAAAAATTTTGCAATTTCATGTTTTACATTAGATTTATGATCTATTTTGAGTTCATCTCTGTATAGGTATATGGGAAAACATTCTTTAAAAATCTTTTTTTTTTATGTGCCTGAGTTTTTGCCTGCATACATGCAAGTACACCACATATGTGAAATAAAGAGGCCAGAAAAGGGCACTGGATCCCTTGGAACTGGAGTTGCTGACCGTTCTTAGCTGCCATGTAGGTGCTGGGAACCAAACCCTGGTCCTCTGCAAGAGCAGCCAGTGCTCTTAACCACTGAGTCACTCTCTAGCCCCTCAATCAGCTTTTAAGTCACCTACCTGAACAGAATGTGCTTCACCTGAAGTCGCTGTATAAGACAGTGCCACCAGGTCAGCGCTCCAACAGAAGTCGCTAGGTGGCAGCTGGAGCTCTTTGCAGACAGACAGCTATGGACAAACCCAAACAGAGAAGACTTCATATTCAACTCAATTTGTCCATTGGGATTTCTCGATTTCCTTTGCATATTTTTTAATGTTAGAAATACTATTTTATAATATCCTTTCTTTTCACAGTTCTTTTTGATCAGGCTTTCAGAAATTTTCTAACAAAGTATCTTAAGAGATATGATTAGAAATAAGCATGCTCAGTTCTTAGCTATGTGGGCAGCACCAAGCATGCTGAGCTTCTTAGGCAGGCTGCCTGGCCTGGTGGTCCCTGAAAAATTTTCAAAGCCTCTATTTTATTAAAGTGCAAATTATATGGGTCTTGTATAAAGAAATTGATTAGGGGCAGGCATGATGGTGCACGCCTTTAATCCCAGCACTTGGAGGCAGAGGCAGGCAGATCTCTGAGTTGTAGGTCAGCCTGGTCTAAATAGCGAGTTCTTAGGCCAACTGGAGCTACAGGGAGACCCTGTATCAAAAAGACCAAAAAAAATTAAAAATAAAAAAAAATAAAAGAGAGAGATAAGAAAAGTAGATTGGCTCTTTGTGTGCAAGGAAGGAAGATGGTGGTTGAGGTTTAGTCCCCTGACTGGGGAAAGGGACAATGCTGGCTGCAAGGTCTTTACTTCTTCTATATAGAAACTCAATACAGGAATTCCTCTCTTGCACCTTAAGCCATTCCTGTCCAGAGTCTATGCTAGCCAAAGGCACATACGTTATTTTGAATTATGAAGAGGCTTAGAGGGCAGATGGCTGTACTTTGGTGATTTTCCAAAGGGTCGTTAGAGGCAAAGAGGTTGGTTACCCCAAGAGAGAGACAAATGGTGAGATGATTACAGGGCAGAAGCCCACATTCTGAATTTGTGAATGGAAAATGCCTGTCAGTGCTGAAAGCATTGCCACAAACATGACAAAGGCTCCCAGACAAAGGCTCCCAAACAAAAGCACCTAGCCCAGCTGCATATGAGGTGTAGGGCACTCCTCCAGAAACAGCTCAACTAATGAAGATGGTACTGAGCCCTTGAGCACATTAAGACAGCTGCAGATCCAAGAGAAACTGAGCACTGAGAGGTGGGAAGAGAGAGTACATGACCCAGAGCCTGTGAAGACAGTTACACCACGAACTGATGTTTACTTAACTCGGCTGCAGTAGGTCTCTGAGAAGAAACTACAGACATCAACAAAAACAAATTATTAAAAGAAAAAAATTTTTTTTGAGACAGGGTCTCCTGACTCCCTATAGCCCCAGCTGTCCTGGAACTCTGTAGACCAGGCTGGCCAGAGATCTGCATGTGCCACCACACCCAGCTTAAAGATGGTTCTTATCTTCCCTGTGGGTGCTGGGAATTGAACCTGGGTCCTCTGCAAGAGCAGTCAGTGCACTTAACCACTGAGGCATCTCTCCAGCCCCAAGAAAAACTTTTTTTTTTAATTTTTTATTTATTTCTGTATGTGTATGAATGTATTGTCTGCATGCAGGTTTGTGCACCCGTGTCGTGAAATGCCGCGGAGGTCAGAAGAGGGTGTCGGATTCCCCTGGAACTGGAGTTCTCCTGGAATTGGAGTTTCAGGCAGTTCTCAGACGCCATGTGGGTGCTGGGGATCGAACCCGGGTCCTCTGTAAGAGCGGTCAGCACTCTTAACCGCTAGGCCATCTCTCCAGCCCCAAGAAAAACTTTTCAACAACATATATGCACATGCATTCTGTATTTCATATCCTGAGTTCCTAATGCTCCCCCAGATTTAGACTAGCATCCTCCATGAACTCTGAAGAACAAGGTAGACAGGAAGAACCAGTTGGGGCCCTTCTTCCCCACCTCCTAGGTGTCTTAAAGAGCCATTACCACCAGACATGGTGGGGAACACCTTTAATCTCAGGACGTGGGAGGCAGAGGCAGGCAGATCTCTGAGAGTTCAAAACCAGCCTGGTCTAAATAGTGAGTTCCAGACCAGCTGGGGATACAGGTCCTACAAGGGTGTCTCAAAAAAGACCAAAAAAAAAAAAAAGCCATTACCTTAGTAACAGGTGACACTGTAATCTTCCAAATGAGGAGTTTTTCTTTGCAGACCAGGCAAGCCCACCCACCTTCATCTATGTGGACAGACAGCTGATCATCAACTGAGAGGAAAATAAGATATGCAAGTAATTGTTAGCTGTGACTATGAAAAGTGACGCAGTCTCTTTATGCCAATATCGCCCCTATCCCATGCTTCACCAAAGCAGGTACTGGAAACACAAATAAAACATTAAGTCACACAACCATTCCTAAAGCCCTAGCCAGGATGCCTAAATTTAATAGGGACAGGAAACATTTCTTTACAATGCACTGTGATAACACCCATGATTCCACACGTGCATGCGACATACACTTAAGTAAAAAGTTTAAAAATTGCTGGGCATGGTGGCGCACGCCTTTACTTGGGAGGCAGAGGCAGGTGGATCTTTGCGAGTTCAAGGCCAGCCTGGTCTACAGAGTGAGTTCCAGGACAGCTGGGGCTACAGGGAGACCCTGTCTCGAAAAGACAAAAAAATAAAATAAAATAAATAAAAAATAAAAAAATTAAAATTAAAAGTTTTTTTTAAAAGTGAAAAGTTAATGTTGAGATGTATTCTAATATTCTGCCTGCCTCCCTCCCTTCCCCACTCCTTCCCTCCTTCCCTCAAATGCTGGCCATGAAACATTGAGCTGATTTCAGTCACAACCTACAGTCTGACAAACACTACCCTAGAAAAGCACAATGGTCCAGAGCTGCAATGCTAATAAAGCAACCTGGGCAGATATGAAGGGCTCTCTCTACTTCTGATGCCCTCAACTCTCTCACACCATTGCCTTGTATCAATGGCCTCTTCCAAACCCCTGCACCTTTGCCAGCAGAGCCTTCTAAAGGAACTGCATCAGTAACTCCCTAGCTTGTCACGTGACTTCAGGAATACCATATAGAGCGAGAAGTAGGACTTGACTTTTCAACATTATTTAACCCAAAAATGCAAGGTACTGACTATGCTTGAGGTTTTATCTTTTTTTTTTTTTTTTTTTGGTGTTTTTGAGATAAGGTCTCCCTGGAACTTGCTCTGTAGACCAGGCTAGCCTTGAACTCAGAGCAATCCTCCTGCTTCGCCTTCCGAGTGCTGGGATTGAAGGCATGTCCCACCACACCCGGGGGTTTTTATTTTTATAGCTAAATTTTATATACCTGATCAACTTTTGAAATGGAAATAAATTTCAGATAGTACTTATAAGACTTTGGGCCGGGCGTGGCGGCGCACACCTTTAATCCTAGCACTTGGGAGGCAGAGGCAGGCGGATCTTTATGAGTTCAAGGCCAGCCTGGTCTACAAAGTGAGTTCCAGGACAGCTGGGGCTACAGGGAGACCCTGTCTCGAAAAGACCAAAAAAAAAAAAAAGACTTAATGAGACAACGCTAGAATAATGCACTCGGCTTCTTGACCTTAGATATCTTAATGGTGAAAAATCTCCAGGATGCCTGCTTCTCTAGCAGACAAAGCCGAAATATGACTGTGCACACCACCCAGGCTTGGGTCAGGATTGCTAACAGGGGCAAATGGGAGGATGAGACCTACCCTCAGCCAGGGTCAGCGCTTCCATGATCTTCACAGGGAGAGATGTTCCAAACATTCTCACATCGTAGTTCACAGACTCAGATATGGAGTGGTGGAATATCCGTGTAGGTGTTCCTCTGAAGAAAAGAGACCAGTAACATCACTTATAACCTGAAATTTCCTACTACCCTAGCCTCTATGTATGTGCACAATCAGAGATCTTTGATAAATGAGATGAGATTTAACAGTGAAAGACATCACCCTGTATACATTGTAACTGTATTTTTCATTTTGAAAAGACAAAAAACTTGGGAAAACCTAGCTTCGGACCACAAGCTCAGCAATTAGAGGTATACCTCTACGCACAAAATTAGCACTGTGAAGAACACTTTTCAAAAGCCAAAAATCAGGGATACATATTCAATGCCTTCCCTGTAGACTGGGCTGAGCATCAGGTATTGAACTAACTCAAGTCCTGGAAGAATGACTTGGCCAGTAGGAATGGAGGTAGATGTTTCTGTATAAACAAGTTGTAGTCATCCCAGAGGTTTCCACAGTTCAATTAAAGAACCCATGTGTGGGGGCTGGAGAGATGGCCTAGTGGTTAAGAGCGCCGACCGCTCTTACAGAGGACCCGGGTTCGATCCCCAGCACCCACATGGCGGCCGAGAACCGTCTGAAACTCCAATTCCAGGGGAATCTGACACCCTCTTCTGACCTCCACAGCATTGCACGGTACAGGTGCACAAACCTACAGACAGTACATTCATACACATAAAAAATAAATAAATAAATAAAATTTAAAAAAAAAAAAAATTAAAAAGAACCCATGTGTGGGCTGGAGAGATGGCCTAGCGGTTAAGAGCTTCAACCGCTCTTACAGAGGACCCGGGTTCGATCCCCAGCACCCATATGGCAGCCAAAAACCATCTGAAACTCCAATTCCAGGGGAACTCCAGTTCCAGGGGGATCCGACACCCTCTTCTGACCTCCGTGGCATTGCATGACACAGGTGCACAGACCTGCATGCAGATAGTACATTCATACACATACAGAAATAAATAAAAAATTTACAAAAAAAAGAACCTATGTGTGCATAGTGCAACTCTACCCTCCTACTCAGATATGACTCCATAACTCTGAGGGTGGCCCCTAAGTCTAGCTTATTATTAGCATGGAAAAAGGGGGGATTCTGGTGAAATTAGTGGGATTTTTCTTTATCAGCAAGCTCCCAACTGTATATTTTAATAATTTTTTTAATTTTTTAATTTATTCTTTATGTGTATGAATGTACTGTCTGCATGCAGGTCTGTGCACTCGTGTTGTGCAATGCCACGGAGGTCAGAAGAGGGAGTCAGATTACCCTGGAACTGGAGTTAAAGACGGCTCTCAGCCACCATGTGGGTGTTGGGGATAGAACCTGGGTCCTCTGCAAGAACAGTCGGCACTCTTAACTGCTAGGCCACCTCTCCAGTCCCAACAATAAATGTATTTTTAACAGTAGGAAAGAAAGATAAAAGTCAAAGATATAACAAAACTTTAGCAACCTCTCACCTGTTTGCAGAAAGCATGCTTTTGGTGACCTAGCTACATCAAATTCTGTAGCCCGAAGGCCCTTAATTCTCAATCGACACATAGCAATGACAGTATGTTTGGCACTGAGGAACAGTTCTGCCAGGGTTGGAGACCTCTCACCACTGCTAGATCTGTGGGGCGGGCACTGTACATTGACTCCTGTGACCTTGGTAAGGGAGCTGAAATCCTCACCTAGAGGTGGAACTGTTACATAAAAATTATGGTAGCACAAAATAAAAATTATGGTGTTCATGCAAGCTGTGCCTGCGTTTAGTACCAGTACTTGAGAGGCAGAAGCAGATGGAGAATTCAAAGGAGGCAGGACCTTGTTCTAGGCTGAACTTCTACACTCGGTCTCCAGAAGACTAGTCCAGACCAAAATGTGTCACTCGTGCCCAATACCACAGCGACAAACCGAAATTTTAAGCAGACAGCTCCCCAAACCAACCTTTTCCCCAGAAAATAGTAATTGGCTGTGTCAGTATAAGTTGCATTTGCTTTAATCTTTAAAATTAGGTACCATGAAGTAGGTTGATCTCTATCATTCTGTTTCTACCTCCCAAAACCCGATAGTGCCCAAGGACCGCTTTCTTTCTCTTCTTTAGCGTTGAGGCTGCGCAGATTTATAAACCAAACAGAAAGCTATTTTACTTTTTCTTGGACGGAAACCAAAACCGCGTTTGCCCTGGGCCGGTTGATGGCGGAACCCAGTCAGAATCACTTACCTTGAGCTCAGGGAGCTACGCCGGCCTACCGGCGAGAAGATCCCCGGTGAGCTGGCTGCAGACCCCAGGGACAGACCTCTCCTGGTGGCCCGGGGCGTGGACGCAGGTCCAACTCCGGCTAGCTGGCCCCGTCGGGACCCGGGACCCGGGGTCCGGGAGGAGGGGACTGCTGAGAACATGCCTGAGAGGAGTGCGGAGGGAGAGCTACAAAAGCGACTGAAGCATGAACCTGGCGCGCTCAGACACTGAACATCAGAGAGGCGGGAAGGCGCGTGGCGATGACGCCACACGCGGCGTCGCTCCCCAGAACAAATCGGAGTGGGGAGCTGCGCTCAACGATGACGTATACCAGGCGGTCGGAGCGCGAAAGTTAGCAGCACTAATGCCAAAGTTCAGCAACTAGTCTTGGCCGGAGACGAAAAGGGCGCGGGATGACGTCACTGCCGTTGCGGGGCGGAGTCGTAGCTGGACCCGCGCATTTTGATTACGCGTAAGCTTCCCCGCTACATTTGAGAGCTGAACGCTGGCACGTGTAGGGTTCCGGGGAAGAGACCTGGGGGTGGAGCGCGGTACAAGTGCCCTTCTCTGGCAGTCTGTCAGGATCTCACGCTCCAGGGTGAGTCACAAACTAGAGGATCAGACGTGGGCGGGCCGTGGGTTCGTTGGTTATTGTACACTCTGCTTAGCCTTCTCCATCCCCGACTTATCGGTCGCAGACTCGGCCCTCGCTTTGGTGTTTTTAACTCTTCACAGTGCTCTGGAAAGCTGTATCTAGTTTTCCTTGCGCCCCAGCTCCTGCCCCTCTGTCGCAGCTTGATGGGTCTGGGCAGCTGCACAGGGTCTGCAGAGAGCTGTGTTCTCAAACCGTGTCCACTCTCGCCTCTCCCTCAGTTCCTGGAGCCCCGCAGCCCCGAGGAGCCCTAGAGCAGGCATGCGCAAAAAAAACCCTTCTCTGTCTGTCTCAGGGTCAGTTTTGGAGGACCAGCGTGAAGGTGAAGGGGAGAGGTCTTCCTTTGCGCTCTACACCTCGCTCTGCCTAATGCTGCATTGGAGCCTGTAAAAATTCCTTTGTAGCTGGGCGTGGTGGCGCACGCCTTTAATCCTAGCACTTGGGAGGCAGAGGCAGGCGGATCTTTGTGAGTTCGAGGCCAGCCTGGTCTACAGAGTGAATATCCAGGACAGCTAGAGCTACAGGGAGACCCTGTCTCGAAAAGACCAAAAAAAAAAAAAAAAATTCCTTTGTAAATTCTTCTGTGACTTATCTCTGGCTGATTTCTTTTTTCTGTCTTTCTTTCTTTCTTTTTTTTTTTTTTTTTTTTTTTTTTTTTTTTTTTTTTTTTTTTTTTTTTTTTTTTTTTTTTTTTTTTTTTGTCTTTTTGAGACAGGGTCTCCCTTTTAGTCTCAGCTGGCCTGGAGTTCGCTTTGTATACTAGGCTGGCCTTGAACTCAGAGATCCGCTGCCTCTGCCTCCCAAGTGCTGGGATTAAAAGCGTGCCACCATGCCTGGCTGATTTCTATTTCTGTATCACTGCTTCTCACTTGGACTCCACATTCTACGAATTAAAAGCTCCAATACTCTTTCTCCTGGATTGCCTGCCCTTCTCTGTTTTGGTCCTGAAGGCAGCCACCGTGCATCAGACTTTTTTTTTCCTCTCTCGTGCATCAGACTTCTGAGGACACTGTGGTGCTGTCTCCTCTTCTGCATGTAGTGTGTGTGTATATTCTATATATAAGTGGTACATATATAACACTTTTGATCTGCATAACAGTTATTGTGTCCACACTGGTCTATCAAGTGGCTACTTTAGTTTCTCTCTCTACTTTCCTCTTTCAACTGTTTTGGGACTGATTTGTATCCAGAGTGTTTGCACATATGTGGGCAGACCCGACCTTGGACTGTGCGGGCTAACATTTCAGCCAGCATGCATTCATAGTTACAAGTTTACAGGCTTTTCGCATTAACATGCTGCCTACTTTGCAGCACCCACACACAACTTCTAGATAACTATTCCTTGAGCGTTAATACCCCTTATTGTTAGGCTGGGAGGCTCAAGACATGGACTAAGATGGTGCAGACCAGAAAAAAACTAACCCTTCTCTTCTGGCCAGGAGCCCACTCAGGAGGCCTCTGAACAAAGAAGAGCTGCCAAAAGCCACTTCTGCATTCCTGGCAACTGTCACAACCCCCGCCCCGATCTCGCCAGACCACCCAAGTGTTCATGTTTTGACCATACTTGGGCACAGACCCAGCCTGTGCCTGACACATCATCATCCTTTGCCCAGGCCGAGCATCAGTCCCAAGGCTTTAATCCATTTCCTAGAGCCCCTCTTTGACTCCACCAATCTCCGAGCCCATATTTAACAAGCTTATTCTTCTTGCCAGATATGTGCCAGAACCAACCCACAGGGGCTTTCCTGATACACCAGCCCCTGCATAAGCTCCGAGGACACCAACCAGGCAAAGAGTGGCAAATCGACTTCACCCACATGCCCACCCACAAAAAACTCTGCTATCACCTAACCCTTGTTAACACTTTTACAGGGTGGATCAAGGCGTTCCCCACCTCCAGAGAAACAGCAGACGTAGTCGCACACACACTCCTTGAACACACCATCCCTCAGTTTGGCATGCCACAGACCATCCAAACTGACATCGGCCCAGCCTTCACCTCCAAGGTTGTCAAGCTCCTGTCTGAAGCCCTCAACTTCTGGAAATTACACGTCCCTTACCACTCCCGATCTTCAGGAAAGGTTGAGAGAGCCAACTGACTCATCAAACAGCAGCTCGGCAAGCTCTCTCTTGAGCTCAGGTGTCGTGGCCCTCCCTCCTCCCCATGTTCTCTCACAGGCCTCAGCCCTTTCGAGCTCCTGTACAGAGGGCCGTTCCTCCTCAGTCACCACCTCCCAGCCCAGATGATCCTGCCACTGCTGACCCGCTTCCCCTCTCCCCAGGGAACCGGCTACTCCTCAAACATTTATTTCCTCTAAGTCTCTGGAGCCCCAGTAGACAGGACCCTACACTGTGTTCCTTACCACCCCTTCAGCCACCAAGCTCCTGGGGCATCAGTGTTGGTACCACCTCTTCAGGCTCACGTGGGCACCCGCCCAGGATGAGTGGTCTGTCCAACAGCTGGGACCCTCCACCCTCCAGTGTTCCAGTAAACCCCAGTGTGGGGTCAGTATGGTAAAACCTATCCACCCTTGCATTTTGCTCATTCACCTTTGCCTCTTTCTGGATCATGCTCTTTCTCAGCAGACTATACTGCCACAGATACAGGACCAGTAGACCCTGGGGCCACATCCTTACTACCATCCTACTGATGGCCATCCTGAGTCTCTCAGAAGCAGGCAGCTCAATGGGTACCTTAGATTACCGCTGGCGTTTCTATGTTTACCAGACAGGGGAGGGTGGAATACAGTCTGGCATGAGTCTTTCCGGTCAGGCTGACTGTAACCCCCAAGGCTGCAATGCTCGGGTATCTATCCCAATATCAGATTTTAACTGTGCCCATCAGTCTTGGTCTCTGGATGGGAGTGCCTTCTACGGAAGCTCTCATCCTAACATATGCTTCGCCTATGACCAAGTCAGGAGGATTGCCGTACCTGGGTCAAGGAAAATGGGGGATGCCCTCGGAATGCATGCGTGACTAATCGTGCTAGGCTGGAAACTAACCAGGAGTGGAGTGATTGTTGCTGGTATCAGCTGAGTGATGATCAGTGTCGCAGAAACTGCCGCGACCGGTACTTCCTCACGTCAGATGGTAAATCGTACTTTATCAATATTAATGACCCCTGGGACACATGGTGGGTTAAGGGAGTGACTGGGAAGATCTATACATCCACAAAAGCTCCCTGTCCTTGTGGGGAGATCAGAATCTTCCGATCTTACATCAGGATTGCCTCAAACTTCATAGAAACAATCGAACAACAGGAAAACTCTCTTCGATCCCAAGTAGAAGAGTTTTCTCAACATCAGGTAAACAATAAAACCTCCCAAGACAAGCCCTTCTGGCTGGGGCTGGTCCAAGAAGAAGCAGCTTTACTCAATCTTACAGGCTTATCTAACTTTAGCAACTGCTTCCTCTGTGCTGCCCTGGGCCAACCTCCCCTCGCAGCAGTGCCCCTGCCCACCCCGTTTGGGGCTCTCTCTCCAGTCCTGTCACCTGACCAATCACCCCTAATACAGGGAGTACCTCTCTTCTGGAACCCACCCAGCATTCAGTTCTCCTTCTGCTACTCCGGGCCACCCCTCCTCTGCAACACTACTAATGCAAACCCAACACCGACAACCATCTGGGCACCTACTGGGGGGTTCTTCTGGTGCAATGGGACTTTATCCAAAAACTTTTCTTCCAATAACCTCTTACCCTCTTCCTTGTGCCTCCCAGTAACACTGGTCCCAGACCTCACACTCTAAGGACGAGCTGAGTTTGCCATGCTGACTTCCTCCCCTGGCACTTCCCTGGCCCGAACACGCCGTGAGGTCTACCTCCCAGCAGTACGCCAGGTCACCTCAGTAGCCCAGCTTGCACAACAGAACCAGAGGGCACTGGATCTCCACACGCCTCACAAAGGGGCCACCTGCCTGTTCCTGGGAGAAGAGTGCTGCTACTACATCAACAAATCTGGCCTGGTGGAAAACAACATTAAGTCACTCTAGAAGTTGGCAGAGGATCTCCGGCGAAGGAACACATCTTCCTGGCAGCACCCCCTCTTAGGGTCTTCCTGGGAGTACCCCCTCTTCATAGGGTTAGCCTCATCCGTAGGGTTCATGAGCCTAATAAGCTTACTTTTTCTCCTAGCATACTGCCTCCAGGAACACATCTTTGAAGTCTCCAGAATAGCCATCAACCAAATGTTCCTACACCCTTCTGGCCCCTTGAACACGAGCCCACCAGCTCCCAACCTCCCCTCCCCACGTCACCCACTACCAGCCGGAAGTAGCCAGATTTGAGCCGACGCCCCTATGCCCAGAGAGATTGGGATGTTAGGCTGGGAAGCTTGAGGCATGGACTGGAAAAAAACCTAACCCTTCTCTTCTGGCCAAGAGCCCACTCAGGAGGCCTCTGAACAAAGAAAAGCTGCCAAAAAAAAAAAAAAAAGCCCACTCCCACATTCCTGGCAACTGTCACAACTCCCTCCCCTGATGTCACCAGACCACCCAAGTGTTCAGGTTTTGATCATACTTGGGCACAGACATGTGATCACCCTTTGCGCATAGTTTAAACTTTCCTGCCTTATCCCAAGCACATGACTTCTCTGAGACCAGAGAACCTACCCAAGAGTTGCTCCCAATAAACCTGCTTTTATACTCTCTTGATCTGGTTTGATCTGGCTTATTGCATTACTGGAGAAGACTTCATTATGGTGTCACAGAGGAACTTTAGGGCCAGGGCCCTCAGTGCCTGCAGCTGTGCCTGCAGCTCTCTGGAGCCTCAATCCCTTTCTCTGCCACTTTGAGGTTCCCCCAGTACATAAGGCAATGCAAGTGCAGAGTTCTCCAATCTTAGTTAAAACTAGAGAATTTTGAGGACCTGGGTTCAATTCCCAGCACCCACATGGCAGGTAAGAACCATCTTTAAACTGGGCTTAGTAGCGCATGCCTTCAATCCTAGCACCCGGGAGGCACAGGCAGGCAGACCTCTGTGAATTCAAAGCCAGCCTGGTGTAAGTGAGTTCCAAGCCAGCTGGGGCTATAGGGAGACCCTGTCTCAGAAAAAAAAAAAATTTAGTTGGCTTCCTTATGAAATAATGGCAAAGAAACACTCACTTAAGCCAAGGTCACATCCTCAGCTGGGTCTCATGGTCCAAACATGGCTGCCCAGATTTCCCAAGCAGCCCCTTGCCCTCAATCCTCATATTGGTTAAAGGGAGGCAAGAGTCCAACTTCATATGGTGGGCCTTTTGTATGGCTCCACCCCTCTCAAAGTCCCAGAATCTATAGTTCCATGCAGTTTGCGTGACAATTGTCAGCACCACAGGAATACTCACTGTACCAGGGACTTAGCTCCTACACTTAGCTGCTCCAGATCATGAGTTTTCAAAAAAATCACACAATTGGTAAAACATGGCCTGGGCCGTCTTAGTGTCCAGTGATTTCTTAGAATAAAAGGCTTTTTTTATGATCAGCGTGAACAGCAGGAGGAGCATATGTAATACCTACTCAGTGTTGGCACAAGAGTTTATGATGTGGTGGCTTTGGCACAAGCCATCAAAACCATTGCCTCCGCCCTCCACCACCCTGGAGATGGTCCCAAATGTTGGATATGTGGCTAGTGGGTCACTTGCAAGCCCCTTTAAAGCTGCAGTACCACCCAGGGGTGCCAAGCAGCACTCCACACCTTGTCCCAAGTGCCAAAAGGGATTCCATTGGGCCTGAGACTCCCACTCCAAATATACTAAGGACAGCACCCCATTAATTGAGCTTTAAACTCCTCCCAAGGCAACTCCCAGCCCAGCAAGAAAGGGAGCCAGGACCCTGTCAATCTTTTTTTTTGTGTGTGTGTGAATGTACTGTCTACATGTAGGTTTGTGCACCCGTGTCGTGCAATGCTGTGGAGATCAGACAAGGGTGTCAGATTCCCCTGGAACTGGAGTTAAAGACGGTTCTCACCTGCCATGTGGATCCTGGGGATCAAACCCGGGTCGTATGCAAGAGCAGTCGGCGCTCTTTTTTTTTTTTTTTTTTTTTTTTTTTTGTTTTTTTGGTCTTTTCGAGACAGGGTCTTCCTGTAGCCCCAGCTGTCCTGGAACTCTCTCTGTAGACCAGGCTGGCCTTGAACTCACAAAGATCTGCCTCCCAAGTGCTAGGATTAAAGGCATGCGCCACCACACCCAGCGACGCTCTTAACCACTAGGCCATCTCTCCAGCCCCATACCCTGTCAATCTTCTCTCTCCTCCTCAAATCAAATGGGACTAGAAGTGTAGGGAGCACTTGTCTCCCCACAGAAACAATTGTATGTTGCCGCAGAAACAAAGCACCTCTTTGTTGGTTTTTCTCAAAGTTGTTTATTATTTAGGCTTGTAGGTCTTGTCAGAACGGTTTATTCAGGCACATCTTTTCTCTCCCTCCAAGCTTCTCCCTCTAAGCCTTAGGTCTTTCCCGCTAAGTCTTTTTCCTTCTCCAAGCCTTCTCCTTCCTCAGGCAAGCAAGCTTCTCTCTCAGACTAGAAAGGAGAGAGAGTCTGTGTCTCTCTATCTAGAAAGTCCCTCTATTTATCCACCTTCCCAGCCCAGGTTGCGTGGCTGGTCTATTGGTATCATCTGGCCTGATCTTGTATACAGGGTGCACCTGCACAGCTCAAACGGTGAGTGTGGCTTTACTTTGAGGTAGGAGGGAATCAGGTGTTAGTCATAAAACTTTGCTAAAGTCTCGGATGCCTTCTTAGGACTGTCACCACACCTGCTCTCCACATAGAAGGACCAGGGATCTTTTGGACAGCCCCCTAAGGAAGACTGAGCAACTTGAAGTGGAGTTGCTGAGCAACTAAGTGCAGGACATTTTGAGACTTTTAGTCCATAGAACTCCCCTGTCTTTGTAATTCAAAAGAAACAGCAGGGGAAGTTTCCAAAGTTCCATGATCTTGGGGCTGTTAATGTTACAATGAAAAAAATGTGAGCCAGGCATAGTGGCACGTGCCTTTAATCCCAGCACTTGGGAGGCAGAACCAAGCGGATCTCTGTGAGTTCAAGGCCAGCCTGGTGTACATAGTTCCAGGCCAGCTGGGACTAAAGGGAGACCCTGTCTCAAAAAAGACCCCCCCCCAAAAAATTGCCAAGTTTAGTTGTCATCCACTATATGGATGATGATCTCCTAGCTCACTGTTACAGGGTGGTCCTGGACTCCCTACTCCCACAAGTCTTAGTGGCTCTTGAGGCTGCCCATTTAAACATCCCCCAGGAGAAAATTCATCTTGCCCCTCCCAAAAAGTTTCTGGGATAAACTCTGGAAATTAGGTTGATTCAGCTTCTGGTGCCAATAATTAAACTTCCCAAGATGTTGCCCCTTAACCAGCTCCAAAAGACATCGGGGGCTATTAACTGGTACCAATGTCTTCACATTTCCTCAGAGGAGATGCATTCATTGTAAGATTGCCTGAGGGGCCCTACAGATCCCTCTTCATTCTTCAAAGAATCAATGCTATTCTTCCACACACCTTCACTACTAGATTTGACTCCTCCTTTCCCTTAATGGGGATAGTTCTCCTTTCGGGAGGTTGTCCAGCGGGAGTGATAGGGCAGCCTCATGGACTCTGGAACAGCTGCACCCTGCATATCATAGAGTCCGAAAGATAAGGCTCTCCTGGAAGCAGTTGACATCATAACTAGAATGCTTCTCCAGAGAACTCTCCTCCTCTTTGGCATGGAGTATGAACGCCTGTGAAGGTTTTCCTAGCACTATTGACAATCACTTCCCTGCCTATCAGCTCTTGGCCAGCTTCCAGGAGTTGCTGCTAAATGGCCCCCCCATCCTAGTATCCCAGGCTATCCCTGAGGCCCATCTCATATTCACTGATGCCTTCAATAAAGGAGCTGTGTCCATTGGTCCAGACCACTCCAAAATCCAGTGTTTCTGGCCACTGCACAAAGGCTCAATACAACTTAAAGAACTCTTTGCCATCTACCAGGGCTGATGGCTGTTCCCCTCGGTACCCATTAATCTCTTTACTGATAGCAAATACCGTACTTCTATGATACCTCTGGTGCCTTATGCTATGTGTCAATTGGACCTTTCCAAACTGCTCGACACCCTCATCTTTCATAGGCAGTGCTTGAGGTGCACTCAGCCCCCCCCCCTTTTCAATCTTACTCTCTGGGTTGCCAGCACCACTGACAACTCTCAATAATGAAGCAGATAGGCTGGATGCAGAAGGCACAACTTACTGCTATTCTGTCCTTTCAAAAGCTACTCACTTCCACTCACAATTTAATCAATCAGCTCCTAGTATACATCAGATGTTTTCCACCTTCACAGTGGGTCAATGCAAACAGCTGGTCTGTAGCTGCAAGTCCTGCCTGTGCCCCATTTCTGCCTCTGGGTCCTCTTCAGCCCTTGGGAGTTAACCCCCATGGCCTAACAATTAATGGTCTTTGGCAGATGGACATTACTCATTACTTCCCCTTTGACTGTCTCAAATACTTAAATGTTATTGTGGATACCTATTCCCACTATTTAATGGCCACGCCCATGA
This sequence comes from Rhizomys pruinosus, assembly GCA_009823505.1. Taxonomy (NCBI): domain Eukaryota; kingdom Metazoa; phylum Chordata; class Mammalia; order Rodentia; family Spalacidae; genus Rhizomys; species Rhizomys pruinosus. The sequence goes on along the minus strand of VZQC01008455.1, from coordinate 555,903 downwards.
CAGGAGAATCGTCGGCTAAGGTTTGCCAGCATCTAATTCACAGTGTCCCACATCAATTAAAAACTGATAATTGCCAAGCATATACCAGTGTCTAGTTTAAACGCTTCTGTGCTTTCTGGAATATCTCTCACATAATTTGTATTCCTTATAATCCCCGAGGCCAAGGCATTGTTGAAAGAATACATAAAACTTAAAAGGAACAATTGCAAAACAGAAGGGGGAGATCTATACATCTCCCCCTCACAATGCAATGTGCAGAGCACTCTTCTTTTTTAATTTATTTATTTAAGCAGTAAGTACACTTGGGCGACAAATGTGAGGGGTATCTATATCAGCCCATTTACATCTGCATCCAGTTTTTATTTTTTTTAATTTATTTTTAATGTATATGAATGTACTGTCTGCATGTAGGTTTGTGCACCCATGTCGTGCAATGCCGCAGAGATCAGAAGAGGGCGTCGGATTCCCCTGGGATTGGAGTCAAAGATGGTTCTCAGCCGCCATGTGGGTGCTGGGGATCGAACCCGGGTCCTCTGCAAGAGCGGTTGGCACTCTTAACCGCTAGGCCATCTCTCCAGCCCCAGGGCATCCAGTTTTTTGTACAACCCAGGACCCCCAAGCCCAATCGAAGAGGTTTGCTTGTACAAACATGATCATCAAACGAAAGGAAAAAGAAAAAAAATCCAGTCAGTTTTAGCTGTAATCTCACAATTCATCCCCTTCCTTGGCCCTTACAATCTGACATGTCCACCTCTTCTGCAAGAGTCCCTGGGCTTTGGAGGGGAGGGTGAGAGAGAATGAGAGATAGAAGATCCATGTTATTTTTTTCCTCTCCTTTCTTTCCTCTTCTCCTCCCTCTTTCCCCTCTCTTTCCCCTTTTCCCTCTTGTCCCTTTCTGAGGTGACATGTCAAATTCTTGGGACTGTCAATCTTCTGTTTATGATGGACTGGTAAGTCATCTAGCAGTCTCCTTTTAATTCTAATAATAAAGGACAAATAGCAGCACATATTAAAAATTGTAACAAGTGCCTGCTTGATTCGTGGGAAAAAAAACTAAAATAAAAATTGTAACAAGTGATTCTGCCGGGTGTGGTGGCGCATGCCTTTAATCCCAGCACTTGGGAGGCAGAGGCAGGCGGATCTTTGTGAGTTCAAGACCAGAGTGAGTTCCAGGACAGCTGGGGCTACAGGGAGACCCTGTCTCGAAAAGACCAAAAAAAAAAAACTGAAACAAAAAACAAAAAAAACAAAACAGGTGATTCTATGGGCACAGACATATATGCTTAGAGATATCTTGATTGGAGCACTATAACTCTTTTTTTTTTTTTTTTTTTTTTTTTTTGGTCTTTTTCGAGACGGGCTCCTTTGTAGCCCCAGCCTGTCCTGGAACCTACTCTGTAAACCAGGCTGGGCCTTGAACTCACAAAAGACCGCCTGCCTCTGCTCCCCAATGCTGGGGATTAAAGGCATGCGCCACCAGTGGTGAGAACACCCAGCACGAAAGCCCTATTAGCAACAGTGCTCATATAATGTGATCCTTTAACAGGTTCTAGAGTTAAGCTACCACATGCCCTATTTATTTTCAGAGTTAGGAAATTTTTGTATATGGATGGAGGTTGTATGCATAATCAAAAGAAGTGAGGAAAAAAAATCGGTGCAAGACCTTAATTTGGTGTGGTATAAATAATGATTGTGACCATCATCTTAGGTTAATTGTTCATCATGATAATTGCCATAGCATCTCAATCCTTGGTGGATTTCTTGGCAGACAACAAAAAAGGTTTGTTTAGTTAATCCATTCTACCAGTCCATGTCTCTTGAGTAGAGAATTAAGTCCATTGATATTTAGAGTTATTGATGAGATAATTATATTAGTTCAAGTCGTTTTGATTTCTGGTGCATTCTTGTCCTGTTTATATTTCCATAGTGTTCTGCAGTTTATCATTGTCCTCTTTTTGATTTGTCCCTAACTTCTTTGAAGTCCCTGACTTCTTATTTATGTGCTCTTTAAAATTCCTTCAACTCGCTCTTAATTTCTTTTTTAATCATGTTTATAATTGTTATTTTAAGATCTTTGTCCTGAGTTACATCTAAGGAGTCTTCACTACATGGTTCTTTAATAGGGTATTAATTTTCTCAGGGGTTCATTAGGTTTTTTCTCTTTTCACAAAAACAAAGACAAGCCGGGCATGGTAGTGCAAATCATTAATCCTAGCACTTGGAAAAAATCCTAGCACTTGGGAGGCAGACATGGTGGAATCTTTGTGAGTTCAAGGCCAACTGGGTCACAAGTGAGTCCAAGGACAGCTGGGCCTACAGGAGAACCCCCCTGTCTTGAAAGACCAAAAAAAAAAAAAAAAAAAAAAAAAGGGACAATACAAAATGACAATCACAAAACAAATCTGGAAAATAAGGGAAGTGGAATTTCCATTAATTATTCTGGTGAAATAAATCAATCCTAACAGGGCTTGGTAATGTAATTCTCTTTTTTAAATTCTCTCCCCCCCCCTTTTTTTCTTACTCTTTTAGGGCTACCAGAAAGCCTTGAGTTCTCAGCTGAGAAAGAGTCTGATTAATTTGGGGGTGGGGGGGTTTCAAGATAATTTGACTGAAGAAAGTAGGTTAACTTCTCTGAACTAGTGGCATGCAGCCCAAAGGAGACAGTTTGGACAGACTTCGTAAATTCATCAGCTTATTTCCTGTCAATAGGTATGTTTCTTGTTTTTGGAATTACAAAACCAGAGAAAACTAACTATTGTTTGTAGTCCACCATTTACATTTAAGATATGCCTAAAGTTATTTCAGTTTCTCTTATAGGATTTTCCTGGTTATCCTATGGTGTTAAATCACTTCCAGTCAAAAATCAGTTTATGCCAGAATTTCTTGGGCTTTTTTTTCAAGTTTTATCTAAATATGATATAGTAATTAAAAGTACCAGATTGGTGTAACTAGTTTTTGAATGGTTAATGCCCATACTTAACGTCCATACCAATTTGGCCAAGGGATTTAAGGGACGATTTTGTTCCTTACCTTCTGAGGTCAATTAGTTCCAGGGGATTTTTGTTGGGGGCGGGGGGGCGGGTTGGGGGGCGGGGGGGGCTGGAGAGATAGCCTAAGCGGTTAAGAGCCACCGACGCTCTTGCAGAGGACCGTTCGATCCCCGCACCCACTGGCGGCTAAGAACCGTCATGTAACTCCAAATTCCAGGAGAACTCCATTTCCAGGGTAATTCCCTGCCCTCTTCTGACCTCCGCCGCGGCAATTGCCGACACGGGTGCACAGACCTGCATGCAGACAGTACACATCATACACAGTAAAAAATAATAAATAAATAAATAAATAATAATAAATATAAATAATACAATAATGTTCCTGTCAATGTGAAATCAATCAGCTCCTGTGCAAAGGAGGTCTTGGAGATCCGACTAACAGAAACCCACCCAGTGTCCAGTCTATAAAGAACAGGCGTCAACATAGAAGGAATTCACCTCGTGCTCCATAAGGGAAGCTTGGTTTAGCAAGACTTGACCCTGTCCTCAGTAGATGGAACTAGTAAAAGAAAAAGATGACAATAAGGAGGGCTGGAGGAAGCTCTAGTCGGTAGGGAGCGCTGACTGCTCTTGCAAGAGAACCGGGGTTTGATCCCCATCACCCTCATCTTGCGGCAGAGAACCGTACCCTGTAACTTCCAATTCAGGAGAAACCTCCAGTTCCTCTCGACCCTCCGAGGCACTGAAATAACCATGGGTGCACAGACCTGCATGCAACAGTACATTATTTTACGCAAATTTAAATAATATAATAATTAAATAATAAATAAATACAATAAATAAATAAATAATAATTCTAATTAAAAAAAAGAATAAAAAAAAAAAAAAAAAAAAAAAACCCCTGAAAAAAAAAAAAAAATGGGCCCCCCCCCCCCCCCTGGAGGTTCAACTTTCAATTGACCTTGAGAAACAAAGTTGGGTTAATCTGCATGGACTTAAACAGCTGAAAGGAAAGTATAACCCAGAGATACATAGTCAATATATTTCTCTTAAAGCTGGAAAAATTGTTCCTCCAGATATTAGGTTTAAAGTTATATGAAATAGTCTTAAATAGGCACAAAACCTTAAATCTTGACCTTGATTAGTAATGTAGGGTCACCTGCAGCCAAAGGACAAATGCACTATTGTTGTCAATTAATGCTCGATAATAAAATTTCCTTTTTCTTTCTAGCCACTAGTGGAAACTCATATCTTGACTATTAAAATGCCTGGGAAGCAGGGGCTGGAGAGATAGCCTAGCGGTTAAGAGCACCGACTGCTCTTGCAGAGGACCCGGGTTCGATCCCCAGCACCCACATGGCGGCTGAGAACCGTCTGTAACTCCAATTCCAGAAGAACTCCAGTTCCAGGGGAATCCGAGACCCTCTTCTGACCTCCGCAGCATTGCACGACATGGGTGCACAAACCTACATGCAGACAGTACACTCATACACATACAAAAATAAATAAAAATGTAAAAAAAAAAGTTTAAACAAATGCCTGGGAAGCAAATCCTGAGTCCAGACAGCATGGCCAAATGAACAGGAGAAACCTAATAAATGCATGCTTTGTAAACCCTTGTCAAGAAATTCTAATGGACTTTTTAAATTTTTATTTATTTTTTTATGCGTATGAACGTACTGTCTGCATGTAGGTCTGTGCATCCGTGTCATGCAATGCTGCGGAGGTCAGAAGAGGGCATCAGATTGCCCTGGAACTGGAATGGAGTCAAAGATGGTTTTCAGCCGCCCTACGGGGCTGGAGATCAAACCCGTGTCCTCTTGCAAGAGCAGTCTGCGCTCTAAGCCGGGCGTGGTGGCGCATGCCTTTAGTCCTAGCACTAGTCGGCGCTCTTAATCTCCAGGCCATCTCTCCAGCCCCAAGAAATTCTAATGGAGTTTTAAGTTGGACTTTTGAATTCACCTTTTTCTTCCTTCTCCTGGTCCCCTGCCTAGATCATGTGTCTAACTACTCCTGCCTTCACTTCATTTTCAAGGGCACTAGTCAAGGACTTTTCCCCCTTTATAGCTATCCTTTTGGGGGTCCTATAGATTGACCCTCTAAATGGGATCAGAGTAGATATCAAAAGTAACACTTACATAATAGACAGAGATGAGGAATATCTTTCAGTAGTCAGAGGTAACCCATTACTGTCTGTGCCCCTTTAATATGAATCTACAACTGGAAGTCCAGTACAAGCCAGGAATGGACTGAAACCAACCAGAACCCTGTGTAATTATAATCCCATTTAGACAGTAAACTAACTTTATTGTTTACACCGTTCCACTTCATTCCAGTATAAGTATCTTCTTTTCTTTTCTTTCTTTCTTTTTATTTATTTATTTATTTATTTATTTATTTATTTATTTATTTATTTATTTCTGTATGTGTATGAATGTACTGTCTGCATGCAGGTCTGTGCACCCGTGTCGTGCAATGCCGAGGTCAGAGAGGGCGTCGGATTCCCCTGGAACTGGAGTTCTCCTGGAATTGGAGTTTCAGACGGTTCTCAGCTGCCATGTGGGTGCTGGGGATCGAACCCGGGTCCTCTGCAAGAGCGGTCGGCGCTCTTAACCGCTAGGCCATCTCTCCAGCCCATCTTTTTTTTTTTTCTTTCAAGACAGGGTCTCCCTGTAGCCCCAGCTGTCCTGGAACTCACTCTGTAGACCAGGCTGGCCTTGAATTCAAAAAGATCCACCTGCCTCTGCCTCCTAAGTGCTAGGATTAAAGGTGTGTGCCACCATGCCCGGCTTAAGTATATTATTTTCTACTAAACTTTATATTATACCCATTCGGACGAATGGGGCAGTCCCCCCAAACACATTGCCACAAATTAAATAACTTAAAGTGACCCATATCCCATGCACAAAACACAACCAAAGGCCTTGAATTCTATTTTATCTAGTATTAAGATAGTGACTCCTTATTTCTTAGTGCCATTTACTTGTATTATTTTTTACCCACCTTTCTGTTCTTTTTTTTTTTTGTCTTTTAAAAAAATTTTTTTTAATTCTTTTATTTATTTCTGTATGTGTATGAATGTACTGTCCGCATGCAAGTTTGTGCACCCGTGTAGTGCAATGCCGCGGAGGTCAGAAGAGGGTCTCAGACTCCCCCGGAACTGGAGCTCTCCTGGAATTGGAGTTTCAGACGGTTCTTGGCCGCCATGTGGGTGCTGGGGAACGAACCTGGGTCCTCTGTAAGAGCAGTCGGCGCTCCTAACCGCTAGGCCATCTCTCCAGCCCTTTTTTGTCTTTTTTTAGGCAGGGTCTCCCTTCAGAACCAGCTGCCCTGGAGCTCACTATGCAGACCAGGCTGGCCTTGAACTCACAGAGATCCGCCTGCCTCTCCCTCCTGAGTGTTGGGATTAAAGGCGTGCCACCACGCCCAGCCCACCCACCTTTCACCTTGGGATAATATCTTTAAAGGTGAGGTAAATTTCTTGGAAAGAATGGGAAAAAAATTATGGGTTTTGTTTCTTTTTTTTAAATTTATTTAATTTTTTTAATTTTTTAATTAATTTTATTTATTTCCGTATGTGTATGAATGTACTGCCTGCATGCAAGTTTGTGCACCCGTGTCGTGCAATGCCGCGGAGGTCAGAAGAGGGTGTCGGATTCCCCTGGAACTGGAGTTCTCCTGCAATTGGAGTTTCAGACGGTTCTCGGCCGCCATGTGGGTGCTGGGGATCGAACCCGGGTCTTCTGTAAGAGCGGTCGGCGCTCTTAACCGCTAGCCATCTCTCCAGCCCCAAAATTTATTTAATTTTTATGTGTATGAATGTACTGTCTGCATGTAGGTTTGTGCACCCGTGTTGTGCAATACCGTGCAGGTCAGAAGAAGGTGTCGAATTCCCCTGGAACTGGAGTTAAGAGGGGTCTCAGCCGCCCTTTAGGTGCTGGGGATTGAACCCAGGTCCTCTACAAGAGCACTCAGCGTTCTTAACCACTAGGCCATCTCTCCAACCCTTGTTTCTCTTGTTTGTTTTTGTGTTGTTTTTTTTTTGAGACAGGGTCTCCCTATAGCCCCTGCTGGCCTGGAACTCACTCTGTAGACCAGGTTGGCCTTGAACTCAAAGAGATCTGCCTGCCTCTGCCTCCCAAGTGCTAGGATCAAAAGTATGCACCACCATACCTGGCTTAAAGGTGGTTCTTAGCCACCATGTGGGTGCTGGGAATCGAACCCAGGTCCTCTGCAAGAGCAGTTGGCACTCAACCACTGAGCCATCTCTCCAGCCCCTGGGTTTTGTTTCCTAACCCATTCTACTAGTCTCTCTCTCTCTCTCTTTCTTTTCCATTTGTTTTTTACAGGGGAGAGCGTGAACGCAGTCCCCCCTCCCCCACCGCAAATTATGCAGTTGAATTCCTCAAATTTGGGGAAATCGCAGGGGTCAGCACACCCGGAATGCAATGGATGAGCCTCACCCTGGGAAAACCACTTTTGTGATCATATCTCCCCTGCCAGGTAACGATAAGTCTATGTCTCTTTTTTTTTTTAATTTTTTTATTATTAATTTTATTTATTTCTGTATGTGTTTGAATGTACTGTCTGCATGCAAGTTTGTGCACTCGTGTCGTGCAATGCCGCGGAGGTCAGAAGAGGGTGTCGGATTCCCCTGGAACTGGAGTTCTCCTGGAATTGGAGTTTCAGACGGTTCCCGGCCACCATGTGGGTGCTGGGGATCGAACCCGGGTCCTCTGTAAGAGCGGTCGGTGCTCTTAACCGCTAGGCCATCTCTCCAGCCCCAAGTCTATGTCTCTTAATTGGAGAATTCAGTCCATTGGTATTTAAAACTGTTGTTGAAAGAATGAAATTGCTTCCAATTATTTTGATTTCTAGTATATTCTTACCTTAGGTTTTTATTCCCATAGTGGTAGTTTCATTTGTTTTCTGGCTTTGATTGGTTATAGTCATCTCTGTCCTTTGCTCTTTGTATTGCTTGAAGTATACTCTGCAGGGATGGCTTATTGGAGAGGAATGCTTTCTACTTATTTATATCATGGAACATTTCCATTCTCCTTCAATTATAATAGACATTTCTGCTGCATAAAGTACTCTGGATTGGCATCTATAGTCTTTTAGAACTGGAAATATTTTAGACCAAGCTCTTCTGGCTTTTATCATCTGCATTGAGAAGTCACCTGTAATTCTGATAGGTTTTCATTTGTAGGTAACTTGTTTTTCTTTTGCAGCCCTCAGTATCCTTTCTTTGCTTTTAACATCTTGTGTTTTTACTATGATATGGCATGGAGAATTTCTTTTCTGATTCTATCTGCTTGATGTTCTACATGGTTCTAGTGCTTGTATAGGTATGTCTCTTTTTTTAAAGCAAATGTTTTTAATTTTTTATTTATTCTTGTATGTGTATGAATGTACTGTCTGCATGTAGGTCTGTACACCCATGTCATGCAATGCCGCAGAGGTCAGAAGAGAGCGTCGGATTCCCCTGGAACTGGAGTTAAAGACGGCTCTCAGCCACCATGTGGGTGCTGGGGATTGAACCCGGGTCCTCTGCAAGAGCAGTTGGTGTTCTTAATCACTAGGCCATCTTTCCAGCCTCTAAAGCAAAATTTTTATCGAAGCTTTGTGTATTTCATACAAATTTTCAAATCTAACCTAGACCCATGTCCCCCACCACCACCCGAACAGAGTTCATGCATTCTGTTTTTTGTTTTTTGTTTTGTTTTGTTTTGTTTTTGTCTTTTCGAGACAGGGTCTCCCTGTAGTCCCAGCTGTCCCGGAACTCACTCTGTAGACCAGGCTGGCCTTGAACTCACAAAGATCCGCCTGCCTCTGCCTCCCAAGTGCTAGGATTAAAGGTGTGTGCCACCACACCCAGCAGGCATTTTTTAATTTTTTTTTTTTGTCTAACCAAACATGTTTTTCATCTTTTTCTCAGGCTCTTTCAAAATTTTTGATGCAGAAGTTTACTGTTTCGAGCAGAAGTTCACCTTTTCAGTCAGTTCTTTGACCCAATCTTTGTTGTTGTTGTTGTTCCTTCCAATATGCATCACTCCAAAATATGCATATATGCATGCCACATATATCATAGGTTTTAACATCTTCAGCTTATGAGTTTTTTCTTTGTTAGGCTGAAAGATGTTATGACTGAAGTCTCCTCCTTGGCAAGCCCAAACCACCATCAGTTCTGCCCTTGTGCTCTCAACTGGGGTTTTCCCTTCCCATGGTCACCAAATGAGGTCCAGGAAGCACCACATCCTGTCTTGATCTTCCTGTACTGGTCTCCATGATACAGGGTGGGTAGTCCAAAAATGGCAGTCTGGGGCTGGAGAGATAGCCTAGTGGTTAAGAGCGCCAACTGCTCTTGCAGAGGACCCGGGTTCAATCCCCAGCACCCACATGGCAGCTGAGAACTGTCTGTAACTCCAATTCCAGGAGAACTCCAGTTCCAGGGGAATCCGACACCCTCTTCTGACCTCCTCGGCTTTGCACGACACGGGTGCACAAACCTACATGCAGATAGTACATTCATACACATAGAAAATAAATAAATAAAATTAAAAAAATATTTTAGAAAATGGCAGTCTATACTCTGAAGAGGCTGAAACCCCAGTAGTAGCTTAGTCCACAAGCTGGATGTCTCAGCAGTCCCCAACTGGCACTGAAAGTTTGGGGGATTCTTGGTGAGACATGAGTCTTCAGTCCATATTGGAAGGTTGAAAAGCTGTGTCTCATGTCTTTGAAGGATGGCAAAAGCAGTGGCAGCCACAGGGTAGCTGCACTTGCCAGTAAGACAGGCAAAAAAACTGTGCCCTTTCTTTCTTTCTTTCTGTTTTTTTTTTTACTAAGATCTCAAGTTTTATACCTGAAGTACAATTTCTCAGGCCTTACTATTTGTTTATTTCTGGTTATACTTTCCTTTTGGATGTTTAAGGCCATGCGGCCCAGATTAACCAAGGTTTTTGTTTTCTCAAGGTCACTTGAGGATCTGTTCCTCAAGGGTCACTCAGGTTTTGGGGTGGGGGAGGGAGCCCCTGGCTCCTTTTGGGTTTTCAATCACCAGTTCCATTCACTCTAGGACAAAGTCAGGTCTTGCTATATCAGGCTTCCCTTTTTGAAGCATGAGCAGACTTTCCTCTTTATAGACTGGACACTGGCTGAAGTCCCATTAGTGGATCTCCAAGACCACCCTGCACAGGAAGACTGGTGATTCACATTTGCAGGACATTTCAAGAGATGCACCCATGCATAGTCCCCTGGGACTCGGTTGACATCTTAGGGCAAGAAACAAAGTTATCCCTCAAGATACTCAGCCAAATTGGTAGGATTCTTTCTATTCATATTGCAGAGATTATTTCTGCTGCTATTTTTTCCTTTTTTTTTATTAATTTTATTTATTTTCTGTATGTGTATGAATGTACTGTCTGCATGCAAGTCTGTGCACCCGTGTCATGCAACGCTGCGGAGTTCAGAAGAGGGTCTCAGATTCCCCTGGAACTGGAGTTCTCCTGGAATTGGAGCTTCAGATGGTTCTCAGCCGCCATGTGGGTGCTGGGGATCGAACCCGGGTCCTCTGTAAGAGCGGTCGGCACTCTTAACCGCTAGGCCATCTCTCCAGCCCTATTTTTTCCTTTTTTAAACATTGTTCTACATATTTATTACTGGACAAATTGTTTGCAATTTGTTCACACAGAGAAGATAAAAAAGCAAATCAGATTCATAATTTAAATGACCAAACATCCAAGTTAAAAACTTTTCCATCCGGTAGGACTACTAGATGATCAATCATGATTCAGCTTAATACAGCCAACCCTGCCATTTTGTTGAATCCTCACAGACCCAGCTTGGCTCTCCTCCAGTGTCTTCTCTTGGAGTTGTAGCTGATCTTGTTATCAGTTTTCATCCGAATCCACTGGGGAATAGGACGATTTTGCTTTTGTTTCTTGGCCAGGGATCGCTTGATTCTGAAAGTCTTGTGTGAAGACAAGGTGAGAAACCAAGAGAGCCTTACGATCCACGATGGCAATGAAAAGAGAAGAGTCCTGCCGGGCGTGGTGGCACACGCCTTTAATCCTAGCACTCCGGAGGCAGAGGCAGGCGGATCTTTGTGAGTTCAAGGCCATCCTGGTCTACAGAGTGAGTTCCAGGACAGCTGGGACTACAGGGAGACCCTGTCTCAAAAAGACAAAAAAAAAAAAAAAAAAAAAAAAAAAAAGAAAAGAAAAAGAAAAGAAAAGAAAGAAAAGGAGTCTGCTCCTTTTATAAAATGCTCCTTATACTAAGTATTTTTTTTTGGTCTTTTCGAGGCAGGGTCTCCCTGTAGACCCCGCTGTCCTGGAACACTTGTAGACCAGGCTGGCCTTGAACTCACAAAGATCTGCCTGCCTCTGCCTCCAGAGTGCTAGGAATACTAGGTGATTTTTAAGCAATAGAGAGTTATTGTGTACAGTTCTAGAGATGAAGCTCAGGATCAAGGTGGATTTAGTGTCATGTGAGGGTTGTTCACCATCTATGGTGCCTTCCATCTGTTTATTAGAGCAGAAAATAGAGTGGAGACATAAAAAGTGGTAGAAACTTGAATTTTCTGCAGTGTTTTTATATCTTTTGTAATTTCATTCCACAGTTTATCATTGTCCTCTTTCAATTTATCCCAGTCTTCTTTTAGGTCCCTGACTCCTTGTTTATAAGGTCCTTAAATTCCCTCAAGTTTTTAATTTCTCTAATCATATTCACAATTGTTCTTTTGAGATCCATAACCTGAGTTATATCCAAGGGGTCTTCACCAGAGGGTACTTGAATAGGGGTATTAGTATTTGGCAGAGATCCACCTCAGTCTTTTGTATAATTTTTCTTTTGTTGAGCTTTAGCCATTTGGGTAGCTTCTGTTGGGAGTGGTTCAATGTGAAGCTTAGGTGTTTATTGAGCTGACATGATTTTTGTTTAATTCTCATGTTTTGTTTTTTTTTTTTTGAATTTTATTTATTTATTATGTGAAGAATGTACTGTCTTGCATGTAGGTCTGTGCACCTGTGTCATGCAAATGCCGTGGAGGTCAAATGAGGGTGATGGATTCCCCTGGAGCTGAGTTAAGACGGTTTCCAGCCGCCATGTGGGTGCTGGGGATTGAGCCGGGTCCTCTGCAAGAGCAGTCAGTGCTCATTAACCGCTAGGCCATCTCTGCACAGCCCTCTTGTTGTCCTTTTTTTTTTTTTTTTTTTTATTTTTTTTTATTTATTTATTTTTTATTTTTGTATGTGTATGAATGTACTGTCTGCACTACAGCCTGTGCAACCCGTGTCGTGCAATGCCGGGAGGTCAGAAGAGGGTCTTGGATTCCCCTGGAACTGGAGTTCTCTGGAATTGGAGTTACAGACGCGTTCTTAGCCGCCATTGTGGGTGCTGGGGAATCGAAACCCGGGTCCCTGCAAGAGCTACGTTGCTCTTAACCGCTAGGCTATCTCTCCATCCCCCTTGTTGATTTTTAATTGAAGTACAGGTGTGGTACTTTAGGCATCCAAAATCTCAACACCCCTAACCAACCAGCAAACAGTTCACCCAATGAACTAAGCCATGCAATAACCCAAGCAGGCCCCAAACCCTCAGGCTCGAGGCCTGCACCCCAAGGGTCCCAGGCACTTCTGGTCTCTGTGGCTGGAAGGTCACACACCTCCTCTGCTAGTGCAGCCAGAGTCCCCCACATCCAAGTGGGGTGAACCCCAATCACCCACCAGTGAGATGTACTCACAGAACCACTTACACTACCAAGAATCTACCTACCAATCCCCCANGCCTGTGCACCCGTGTCGTGCAATGCCGCGGAGGTCAGAAGAGGGTCTTGGATTCCCCTGGAACTGGAGTTCTCCTGGAATTGGAGTTACAGACGGTTCTTAGCCGCCATGTGGGTGCTGGGGATCGAACCCGGGTCCTCTGCAAGAGCGTCGTTGCTCTTAACCGCTAGGCTATCTCTCCAGCCCCTCTTGTTGATCTTTTAATTGAAGTACAGGTGTGGATACTTTAGGCTCCAAAATCTCAACACCCCTCAACCAACCAGCAAACAGTTCACCCAATGAACTAAGCCATGCAATACCCAAGCAGGCCCCAAACCCTCAGGCCTGAGGAGCCTGCACCCCAAGGGCCTCAGGCACTCCCGGTCCTGTGGGCTGGAAGGTCACACTACCTCCATTGTAGTGCAGCCAGAGTCCCCCACATCCAAGTGGGGTGAGCCCTAATCACCCACCCAGTGAGATGTACTCACAGAACCACTATACACTACCCAGAATCTACCTACCCAATCCCCCAGGGGCCAGGCACCAAGATCTGTACTTGGGTTCAGTAGGAGACTCAGCTGACACTGGGGCTGGCCCTGTTGTTTGCTGACACTCTGGGGCGATGTCTATAGTGCCAAAACTGTAGTCCCTAAGGATCCAAATGCCCTCGGACAAACTCGATGCTTCCCAACACTCTTGGAGGTCCCTAAGTCCCCTCCCTGACTTTGCCATTAGCTGCTCAGAATGCACCCAGGAGCAGCCATCTTGGAAAAGCCCATTAGAGTTTTTTATGTTATTATTTTTTCTTGGAGCTTTAGGCATTTGGGTAGCTTTTGTTGGGTGTGGTTCTAATGTGAAGCTTAGGTGTTTCTTTGTTGGGCTAAGACTGATTTTGGTTATGTTCTTCAGGTGTTTTTGTTGACGTCTGAACTGGTATACAGGTGTGGATAGTTTAAGCTCCAAAATCTGGCCTCTATCTTAACACTGTACAGACCAATACCCCTCATCCAACCAGTATTTAGCTATTTAGCTCACCCAATGGCCAAAGTCTTGCTGGCCCAAAACCTCCAGGCCTTTCAGAACCTGAACCCAGAGGGCCCTAGGCACTCCCAGTCCTGTGAGCTGGAAGGTCACGACACCACCACAGCTATGCAATCTGAGTCCCCTACGCTAAAGTGGGGTGAGCCCCAACTACCCACCCCATGAGATGTTCTCACAGATCCACCTCACAACCCGTGGTCTGCCCATCAGTCCCCCAGGGCCAGCTGCCAAGGTCTATACCTTGGTCCAGTGGGAGGGAGGCTCAGTCAACACAGGGGTTATCCCTGCTGTCTCCCCTTGCCCCTGGGTGATGTCTGTAGCCAAATTGCAGTCACTAAGGATCCAAGTGCCCTCGGACCACCTCCAATGTTTTCCAATGCTGTTGGGGTCCCTGAAGTCCCCCTCCCCCAGCCTCATTTTACCTGCTCAGAATGCACCCACCTCCCTGGGAGCTGCCATCTTGCTCTCTGGTCAGAACACTCTCTTTTTTTTTTTTTTGGTCTTTTTGAGACAGGGTCTCCCAGTAGCTCCAGCTGTCCTGGAACTCACTATGTAGACCAGGCTGGCTTTGAACTCACAGAGATCTCCCAAGTGCTGGGATTAAAAGCGTTTGCCAGCACACCTGGCTGTTAGAGCACTCTACTATAAATGTTTTGTCAATTTTGAAACCAGACATGATAACTCCAGTCCACAAGCATTGATGGCCTCTGACAGGGCATAATAAAGTGCCATTGGTACTTTGGTGGCTTTCAATGTTGGGACAGTGGAAGGGCCCAGCCCTCCTGGTGACCATGGAAAGAGGGTTTGCTTGTCTGTATTCACAGACAGAACCATGTCCAATCTGGGTGCTGGCAAGAAGTGTCTGTCCTTAGACCATAAAAGATGGACCAGGAACCACTGGCAGACAAATTGGCCTGTCTGAGCATCTAGGAGAGACAGAAGAAATCCAGGAAAATTCTGCTTCACTGGGGACCAACATACAGGGTGACATGGGGGGATATCAAGGTGCTAGAGTCCCAGGTGCAGAGCCTGAGGCCTTGGGGGGAACAGTGAGCGCAAGCCACAGGCCTGCTGCTGGTGGCCCTTCTGTGTGCCACCCCGAGTACTGATAGTGCTGGTGGCATCTCTCTGGGCCCTTCCTTAGAAATTAAAACAGCTGGGCATGGTGGCGCACGCCTGTAATTCCAGCACTGAGGCAGAGGCAGGGGATCTCTGTGAGTTCAAGGCCAGTCTGGTCTACATAGTGAGTTCCAGGCAGGCAAGCTGGGGCTATAAGGGAGATCCTGTCTCAAAAAGACAAAAAAAAAAAAAGAAATTAAAACAAAAGGTCACAATCTGTCCTAATGGAGGCTATTTCCAGCTCCAGTGTGTGAGAGACTTTTTACCTCTCCTCTCAGCTGTAAGAAAATACCAATTATAAAAAAAAGAAAATACCAATTATTATAGTAATGACTCCTTGTGGGACTTGCCTGATAGCACCCCTCTTAAATGACTCCTCACCTAAACAGATGGAAACAGATTTCAGACCTATTGGAGGGATAGTCAACATACATTCCCCCCTAAAAAACCCCACAAAGATAAAGAGTAAATTCATTAAATGGAGTACCAAGGCCAAGTAAATTATGAAATCCTTGAGAGCTTTATGGTTAACTAAGACATATTGGTAGATAAAGACTTTAGCACCAGGGGTGGACTACCCTACCAGGAGCTGTTGGCCAGGGAGGTTCTAGAGGTTCCCAAACAAAGGCCATTTGCCTATAACTTTGGATGCACACAAGAAGTGGATGGTAAGATCCTATTGCTGTAGGCATGGCATGATGTGAGTGTGAAAAAAAAAAATTATGCTGAGACCTTGCATTGCAGCTGGATAGCTGACCTTCATGGTGCCAGAGAGCACTATGCAGATCACTGGAAAAAAATGGTCCCCAAAGTTCTACTACAGACCTAGCATGCTGCACTTTTACATGCCAAAGAAGATATTCAATGCGATAGTGGCATCCTGGTACATGTACACCCAGGAAAACTCCAATTGGATCTATGGCCCATTCTCTGGGGGGGAAGGGGGAACACACCACTGATAATGCAAGCTTGGTATCCCCAGTGGCAGAAGACTTTATAGGCCACATTAGAAAGCTATTGCTATGTGCCATGAAAACTCACTACATATGCCACAGTGCGGGTGCCTCAGCGTTGGCCAAACTCTGGAGTCACTGACTGATTTGACTTTCATATTGTGAATATGCATTTGGTCTGTCTGTACTGATCATGGAATAAACACATCTCAAGAAAGAAAGAAAGAAAGAAAGAAAGAAAGAAAGAAAGAAAGAAAGAAAGAAAGAAAGAAAGAAAGAAAGAAAGAAAGAAAGAGAAAGAAAAAGAAAGGAAAGAAAGAAAGAAATAATATTGCCATCCTTTTGTTAAAGAGCTGTGGTGAGCTGGGCATGGTGGTGCACGCCTTTAATCCTAGCATTCAGGAGGCAGAGGCAGGTGGATCTCTGTGAGTTCAAGGCCACCCTGGTCTACAGAGTGAGCTCCAGGCCAGCTGGAACTTAAAGGGAGACCCCTGTCTCGAAAATACAAAAAAAAAAAAAAAGAGCTGTGGTGACCTGACTGAGATACCATTCAAACATTTACATTTGTGCCCATAGTATCTTTGTTACAATGGTTAATGTTTATTTAAATGTCTGTGCTTCTTACTATTTGTGTTTTATTAGTAGGAATAAAAGGAGATTTGTAAACGAGCCACTAGTCCATTGAAAACAGAACTTGGACAGATCCAAAAGTTTGATCTGTCACCTCAGAGAAAAAAATCTCTCTCTCTCTCTCTCTCTCTCTCATACTCCCTCCCTTCTCTCCAAGGCCCAGCCCAGGTACTCTTGTAGAAGTGGCTGGTGCATCAATTTGTAAGGGCCAAAGAAGGGGGTGAATTGTGAGATCTCAGCAAAGGCTGGCTACCTTTGTTTGACATGATTTGTACTTGTACAAACCTCTCCAACTGGACTTGAGGACCTTATGCAACCAGATTCTTTCATCCTCTGAGGATCTGTATAAAATTGGACAAAGATGCTTGCTAATTGATTTATCCTGTATTTGGGGTTTTTTGGATTTTTTTAAATTTTTATTTATTTATTTATTTATTTATTTATTTATTTATTTATTTTGGTCTTTTTGAGACAGGGTCTCCCTGTAGCCCCAGCTGTCCTGGAACTCACTCCTGTAGACCAGGCTGGCCTTGAACTCACAAAGATCCACGTGCCTCTACCTCCTGAGTGCTAGGATTAAAGGCATGCACCACCACACCCGGATATTTTTTTTATGTGCATGAATGTACTGTCTGCATGCAGGTTTGTGCACCCGTGTCGTGTAATGCCACAGAGATCAGAAGAGGGTGTCAGATTCCCCTGGAACTGGAGTTCTCCTGGAATTGGAGTTACAGATGGTTCTTAGCCGCCATGTGGGTGCTGGGGATCAAACCTGGCTCCTCTGCAGGAGGAGTCGGCGCTCTTAACCGCTAGGCCATCTCTCCAGCCCCCTATATTTGGTTTTTATAAGGGCATTGATTATTAGAGTTGCTTAGTGCTCAATGAAATAGTTGTGGTCACTTGAACCAGGCAAAGCTGATCACCATTACTATGGCATTCTCTGAGCTTGTGGGGCAAAAACAGAAGGGGGAGATGTGGGTGCACTGCATGCGTTCAGAGTCATGAGGAAAGATCCTGTGACCTTTCTGTTTGCATCCCTCCACTTTGGATGCTATGTGATGGTGGGGAGATCTGGGATTGGCCACTAGGAGGTGATGTCATGCAACATATATAGGCTGCTTGTTGCATAGAATAAATGGATTGCACACTCCAGGGATGTTACTGGAGTAACCCCCCCCACCGTACCTTCTTCAGCCTGTTCAACTTCAGAGTCAGCAGCCCCACACACATGTTACAATATAATGCACTCACAGTCCTATGAGGCAGACAAACTCCTAGGAGCCAGTTCCCCAGCTTAGGCAATTTGTGAATCATCTTAGGTGCTTTCTCATTGCTGTGATAAAATACCTGGACAAAAGTAACTTAGAGAGAGAGGGTTTATTTTGGCCTACTCTTCCTGAGGGATATAGTCCATCATGGTTCAAAGATGAAGCAGCAGGCAGGGAAAGCATGGTGCAGGAGCATGAGGCTGGCTGCTTACATTGCATATTCACTTGGGAAGCAGAGAATGAACAGGAAGTAGGGCCAGGTTATAAGTCCTTGGGGCCTGGCTGGTGAGATGGTTAAGTGGGTAAAGGTTCCTTCCTGGTGAAAGAAGAGACCCACCTTCCTCAAGTGGTCCTCTGATCTCTGCACACACACCCATACACAAGACACACAAGTATTAATAAAGTGTCTAAAAAAAGAAGCCTCAAGGCCTATCCCCAGTGATCTACTTCCTCCAGCCTGGCTCCACCTCCCTGAGGTTCCACAGTTCTGGGGGTAATAGCACAAGCCTTTGATCCCAGCACTGGGAAGGCAGAGGCAAGCAGATCTCATCTCTGTGAGTTTGTAGCCACCCTTGTCTACATAGGAAGTTCCAGGCCAGCCAGGGTTACACAGTGGGACCCTGTCTCAAAAACAAAACCTAGGTGGGGGCTGGAGAGATGGTCTAGCGGTTAAGAGCTCTGACCACTGTTGCAGAGGACCTGGGTTCGATCCCCAGCACCCACATGGTGGCTGAGAACCATCTTTAACTCCAGTTCGAGGGGAATCTGACGCCCTCTTCTGACCTCCGCGCATTGCACAACATGATTGCACAACTTGGGTGCACAAACCTACATGCAGACAGTACACTCATACACATACAAAAAAACCCACAAAACCCAGGGTCTGGAGAGATGGCTCAAGGATTAAGAGCACTGGCCACTCTTGCAGAGGACCAGAGTTTGGTTCCCAACACTCACATGGTAGCTAACAACCATCCATAACTCCAGTTCCCAGGATCCAATGCCCCCTTATGACTTCTGTGGGGATTACACAACATGGGTACACTTACATACAGGCAGGCAATACACTCAGGCAATAATAAATTTAATTTTAAAATAAAATAATTTAAAAAACCAAACTAGGAAACAAAACCCCAAAAGTTTCATGGCCTTCCTAAATAGCACCACCAGCTGGGAACCCAGTTGTCCCTGTGGGGAACATTTCATATTCAAGCCACAGCAGCACTGATGTCATGTGTCTACCACAGGGTCACGTGTGCTAAAGTGCTGTGCGGAGACTCTGACCCTTCATCCTACATGTGTGGTACGGAAAAATCACTGAAGGATGTGCAACCAATTTAGGAAATAAGCAAAAAGTTAAGTAACCTAAAATCTGATCTGTGGAGAGAAAATGCCCCATTGTAGAGTTTGTTGGCATTTTGAGCACCTTCCCAGGTTCATCTCTGCAGTCTCTCCCCTGACCTTTGACCTGACAGTTTACTAGCAAATAATCACAAGATAACGATGATAGATGTACTAGTTACTATTGTTATTGATGTGACCGAATATCTGACAAGTAGTCTATGGGAGGTATTTATTTGGGCTTGTGCTTTGAGGGTACATCCCCTCATGGCTGGAAAGGCATACCTTGAGGGGTTTTTCTCAGTCCTCAGCCATAACCCCAAGATATGCTGATTCAAAACACAGTTCCCTTTTCCATGAGAAGAGGACATAATTTATTTCTGAGGCAAATATGAGCCTGAGAACATGGATTGAGTTGGTCCTAAAGACATACTTCACTATGGAAATAATTACATGAAATCATATTGCAGAAAAAGGTCATAAATCAGGGAATTTTTCAAATACATTGGTGGGAACATCAGGCAAGTGGGTTACAGCAATGCTATGCTATATGATGACCTTATTAGTTTGTGTTTTTTTAAATTATTTTATGTATGAGTGTACTGTCTACATGTAAGTCGGTGTACCCCTGTTGTGCAATGCTGCAGAGGTCAGAAGAGGGGCGTCAGATTCCCCTGGAATTGGAGTTAAAGTTGGTTCTTAGCCACCATGTGGGTGCTGGGTATCGAACCTGGGTCCTCTGCAAGAGCAGTTGGTGCTCTTAACCGCTGAGCCATCTCTCCAGCCCCAACATTATTAGCTTTTTAATTTGAGGTAGTTAGTGGTATGCTAGTACATGTGGGGTTTTTGTTGTTGTTGTTGTTGTTGTTTGGTTTTCTTTTTTTGGTCTTTTTGAGACAGGGTCTCCCTTTAGTCCTGGCTGGCCTGGAGCTCGCTCTATAGACCAGGCTGGCCTTGAACTCACAGACATCCACCTGCCTCTGCCTCCCGAGTGCTAGGATTCAAGGCGTGCGTGCACCACACGCCCGACCATCTTGGGTTTTTTAAAGATATATTTATTTTTTGAATTTATTTATTTATTATTTATTTTTGTCCTTTTGAGACAGGGTCTCCTTGCAGCCCCAGCTCTCCTGGAACTCACAGAGATCTGCCTGCCTCTGCCTCCCAAGTTCTGGGATTAAAGGCATGCACCACCATGCCTGGCAGCAAAGATATATTTATTTTTATATTTTTTGTATGAGTGTTTTCAAGAGTACATGGCTGGTGCCCAAGGAGATGACATCAGATCCCCTGGAACTGGAATTATAGTAGGTTGTGAGCTGCCACCTGGGTGCTGGAAACCAGGTTCAGGTCCTCTTCTTTAACTGCTGAGCCATCTATCCAATCCCCATTTTAAAGGTTTTGATTGTCACAAGGGATATTAGGTCAGACACAAAAGTGAGCAATGAACTGCTATTAAGAGGCTAAAGATAGCCTCACATAATCTGGCTCTCGTTCTGCAACATTTAGACTCACCGCAGTCACTTAGCCTTGTGAAGTCTCCACAGCTGTGGCTTTGTCTTCCTAGGAACTTTGCAGATGAGAAGAGAACCCTCCCCACGCAGCATCTGCCGATTCTTGCTTATTAGAGAGACCATCTCAAAAAAGGGAGAGAAGCATGTAAAATTTATTGTAGCTTTTCTGTGACATGGAAGCCTCATGAAATAACCTCTCCAAACAGGGAAATGTCTATTAAAAATTTTTTTTGGTCTTTTTGAGATAGGGTCTCCCTTTAGTCCCAGCTGGCCTGGAGCTTCCTATGTAGATTAGGCTGGCCTTGAACTCACAGAGATCTGCCTGCGTCTGCCTCCTGAGTGCTGGGATTAAAGGTGTGCACCACCGTGCCTGGCTCTTTTAAATTATTTTTTAATTAAAAAAATTATGTATGTGTGTTCATCTACTTGTCTGTTTGTGCATCCTGTGTATGCAGATGCCCATAGAGGCCGGGGCGGGGGCATAGAATCACTGGAGCTGTGAGCCACCTGATGTGGGTGCTATGAACCCAAGTGGGTTCCTTTGTAAGAGCAGCAAGTACTCTTAACTGCTGAGCCATCTGTCTGTCCATCCCTAACTTGTACATTCTTACTCCTGGGTTTGATGGAAGGGAGAGTGTGTGATGTAGTGCTAATGGAATATTCACCAAACCTTTGTGTTTAGATACATCTGTTCTTTCCTCAGAGAACTGCTGGACAGATGCCTCTCGTGTGAGGGACTTAGGACCTGCCTCAGAGAAGTAAGAGTGACTTTCTTCTTTCTACTGCCTTCTCAGGTGCCAGCGTGCCTGCCATGTTCTGGGGGAGTGTGTCCTGAGCCCCCTCCTCATCTACTGTTTTTATTGTATGTATCTTAGGTGTGCTACTTAACTAACTATACAGATGGTAAGATGAGTGGTACAGTCAAGCAACTCACCCTACCAGGCACTCTCCACTTACCACATATTAAAATAGAAGCTGGAGAGATGGCTCAGTGATTAAGAGCACTGACTGTTCTTGTAGAGGACCCAGGCTTGACTCTCAGCACCCACATGTCAACTAACAACCATTCTAACTCTAGTTCCAAGTGATCCATTGCCCTCTTCTGACATCCATGGACATTGTACAACATGGGTGCACTTACATATGTAAGCAATATACTCATACACATAAAATAAAACTTATAAAAATTTAAAAACATTTAAAAATATCACCTAAAACATCTTAGCATTTTCAGTGCATGACATTACATTAACTGTAGTCCTCCTGCTGTACTTTGTGGGATTTTTTGGAGGGGGTTGCTCTGTGGTGCTGAGGATAAAACTTAGGGCTTTGGGCATCCCAGGAAGAGCTCTACCACTCAGCCATGCCCAGCTCTCATGCTGTACTTCAGGCCTCTTGGGTAAATGTGATTTTGCATCTATTCACCACTTCTTTAAGCACAAACACTCCTTCTTAAGTTCTTTCTTGCCTTTTTTTTTTTTTTTTGTCTTTTAGAGACAGGGTCTCCCTGTAGCTCCAGAACTCCCTCTGTAGGCCAGGCTGGCCTTGAACTCACAGAGATCCGCCTGCCTCTGCCTCCCGAGTGCTAGGATTGAAGGCGTGGCCACCCCGCCCGGCGTCCTTCCTTGCTCTTGTCCAGCCCTCCGTAAACAGACAACGTGGCAGATCCACCCTTAGCCGTTGCTGTTACCGTGCTGCCTTTGCTCTTCTAATTTTATCTTTGTTATGTTCATAGACTATTTCCAGCTGAAAATCTGAAAGTGAAATTGTCAAGTTTAAAGACCATGTCCAGGGGCTGGAGAGATGGCCTAGCGGTTGAGAGCGCCGACTGCTCTTGCAGAGGACCCGGGTTCGATCCCCAGCACCCACATGGCAGCTGAGAACCGTCTTTAACTCCAGTTCCAGGGGAATCCAACGCCCTCTTCTGACCTCCGTGGCATTGCATGACACGGGTGCACCAACCTACATGCAGACAGTACATTCATACACATAAAAACTAATCAACAGAGGGAACATATGCGACTTACATGGCTGTGTGTTTATGCACATGCATTCAGTGTGAGACTGCTGGCGTATGTGTGCAGCTCACAGGACAACCTGAAGTACAGTCCTCGCCTTTTTTTTAGAGACAGGATTTCTCTGTAGCCTCAGCTGGTCTGGAACTCACAATGTAGACCAGGCTGGCCTTAAAGTCACAGATTATCAGCCTGCCCTTCTTCTAAGGCATGTACCACCACACCTGGCATCTTCCACCTTGTTTGAGGCAGGGTCTCTGTTGTTTGTCTTCTGTCTACATCAGGCTATCTGGCCATGAAGTTTCTGGTGGATTTGCTTGTCTCTGCACAGTACACATTTGGCTTTTATAGGAGTTCTGTGGATTTGAACTCAGGTCTCTGTGCTTCCAGGGTAAATGCCAGATGTGGTAGCATGCATGTATAATCCCAGCAATAGTTGAGGCAGGAGGATCAGAAGTTCAAGGCCAACCTGGGCTTCATAGTGGGACCCTGTCCTTCAAACCTTTTTTTTTTTTTTTTTTTGGTCTTTTCAAGACAGGGTCTCCCTACAGCCCCAGCTGTCCTGGAACTCACTTTGTAGACCAGGCTGGCCTTGAACTCACAAAGATCCGCCTGCCTCTGCCTCCCAAGTGCTAGGTAGAGTGCACCTGTGTTGTACAGTGCCCCTGATGATCAGAAGAGGGCATTGGATCCCCTGGAACTGGAGTTACAGATGGTTGTTAGCTGCCGTGTGGGTACTGGGAATCAAACCCAGGTCCTCTGAAAGAGCAGCCAGTGCTCTTAATTGCTGAGCCATCTCTTCAGCCTTGGGACCCTGTCTTTAAAACTTCACATCTTCGATACCCAGACAGGTAAATCACCGCTGGTGGCTTAATTTGCATTTCTCTACAAGATTTTTAAACATTTTATTATTTGTGTGTGCATGAACGGTTTGCCTGCATGTATGCAAAAACACCACATGCATGCAATGCTCACAGACACCAGAAGAAGGTGTTGGATCCCCATGAAATTGGAGTTATAGATGATTGTTATCCACATGTGGGTGCTAGGAACCAAAATTAGGTCCTCTTCAAGAGCAGCCGATACTCTTAATCACTGAGCCATCTCTCTCTCCAGGCCCTTAGTTCATTAAAGATTGTTTTATTTTTTATATTTATATGTGATTACCTGAAACTATGTATGTGTCTGGTACCTGTGGAGGCCAGGTATCAGATTCCCTGGAACTGGAGTTACAGGTGGTTATGGCCCTATTTGGGTAGCAGGAACTGAACTTGAGGCCTCTGCGAGAGCTGCTTTTAACTATGGAACCATCTGTTTAAAACCTGCATTTCTTTAAATTACTAGTGAAATTTAAGGTCTGTGTGGTTTCAGGTATTTGTCATTTCATGCCTTTCATGCACTGACACTTTTTGAGTATTTTGCTTTTACTGATTTTAATTTTAATTTTTATGTATATGAATGTATTGTCTGCATGCAGGTCTGTGCACCCATGTCGTGCAATGCTGCAGAGGTCAGAAGATGGCATCGGATTCCCCTGGAACTGGAGTTAAAGATGGCTCTCAGCCGCCATGTGGGTGCTGGGAATTGAACCCAGGTCCTCTGCAAGAGCAGTCGGTGCTCTTAACCGCTAAGCCATCTCTCCAGCCCCTAATTTTTATTTTCTGTGTATGAGTGTATTGGCTGCATGTATATAAGTGCACCCATATCATACAATGCCTGTGGAGGTCAGAAGAGAGGGTCAGATCTTTTGGAACTGAAGTTATGGACAGTTGTTAGTCACTATGTGGGTGCTGGGAACCAAACCTGGAACCTCTGCAAGAGTAGCCAGTTTTTTTTGTCTTTTGAGACAGGGTCTCCCTTGTAGCCCCAGCTGTCCTGGAACTCACTCTGTAGACCAGGCTGGCCTTGAACTCACAAAGATCCGCCTGCCTCTGCCTCCCAAGTGCTAGGATTAAAGGCGTGCGCCACCACGCCCGGCGAGTAGCCAGTGCTCTTAACCACCGAGCCATCTCTTCAGCTTTTACTGATTTTCTTGAAGAGTGTGATTTTTTTTTCCTTCAGCTTGTGTACCTTTCAGTTTGTACTTTTTCATATCCACAAGTACAGTCCTATCTGTATTATCTAATTCTCACTAGTCTAATATCTCCATTGGATGGAGGGATGTTCCCCACTTCTGCAGAAGCTTTTACAAGAGATGGTGGGTAGAACTTACTAGCTTTGAAAATGCAAGAAAACCGATCCCACTAGCCCTCTTCAGACACCAGTCTCCAGCTCCTGTTGGACATCCCTTCCAGTAAGACAGAAAGGCACTGGGCTCCAGAAGCCACCAGACTCAAAGGCAGCAACAAAACAAGATAACCTGGTTACTTTCCGAGGGAGAAAGTACAAGATGCCTGCCAGTGCACAACAGGCAGCAGTGACGGGCTCACGGGACTGTGGACAACCAGCAGGCATGCTGTCCTCACCCAAGATTTACTCAACCTGGCTTACTTAACCCTTATTAAAAAAAAAAAAAAAAAAAAAAAAAGTCACCCTCTCTTCATGAAGACATGTACATGTAGCTAACTGACCAGGTATGGTGTCACAACCCTGTAATCCCTGCACTTAGGAGGTGGTGGCAGGACTAGGAATTCAAAGACAGCTTGGGCTACATAAGACCTTGTCTCAAAATCCAGAAAACTGTGGAGTCAGGTTTGGTGGTACACACGGGCACGCAGATCGGAGTTCCAGGCCAGCCAGGGCTCCACAGAGCTAATAACCACAGCGCCTTATGTAACACTTGCCTCATTTTGTTACTGATTCTTTCTGAGTTCCAGGCCAGCCAGGGCTCCACAGAGCTAATAACCACAGCGCCTTATGTAACACTTGCCTCATTTTGTTACTGATTCTTTCTGAGACAGTGTTTCCCTGTACCCCAACTGCCCTGGAACTTACTATGTAGACCAGGCTGGCCTTGAACTCAGAGATCTGCCTGCCTCTGCCTCCCAAGTGCTGGGATTAAAGGCATGACTATGCCTGGCAAAGTTATAGTTTTTAAATTACTACATCTCCACAACAAAGACTACTAAGGACCAGTAGTATTGCAAGAAGTAATAGGGCTGTGGCTGTTGATGTAGCTCAGTGGTAGAGCAGTTGCCTAGCATATATGAGGCTCTCGGTTTAATCTCCACTGCCACCACATACACACACACACACACACACACACAACACACACACACGTACGCAAAACAGATAAAGTTCACTATAAACTTTAATATGATATAAAATGTTCCTTAAAGACAGTCAGACATTAGGAAACACAATGTAATGAAAATTCAGTTCTGAAAACACTTCCAAGGAGCAAAAGGATTTCCCTTCGACCTTGTCACAAATGAGCTATTTGCTAACCCAAGAGCTGCCCTCGCTCACCCACAGAGCCCATCTTCTTCATCGGCAAGTTCCTTCATGTAGAATAAAGTGTGATACTCTGCTTCTCACAAAGCAGTTTCTTCCAGTATGGCCAGACATGAATGGACACAGGTAGGTGTGGGAACAACCCTGGTAATAATCAGAGCTATGCTTCAGTGGCTGTATTGCAGTGTGAAAATCACTTTTACTGAAGCAGTATCAAGTTAACAGCATTGACAAATGGCAAATTCGGTGGTTGCTGGGACTGCTGCAAGAACTGTGACGTACACAGTGACTAAAACCATCATTACAAGTAGAAGAGAAAGGCCTACTCAACTCCTGTTATAGCAAACTGCCACATTCTTAAGGATCTTACACTCCATGATTAGGAAGGATGTCTGAACTTCACTTGTTTGAGACAGGGTCTCATTCTGTGGCCTCAGACTATGTAGTCCAAGTCTTAGCCTCCCAAGTGCTGGGATTACAGGTGTGATGCACTACACTCATCTTAATGCTTAAAATTAGGTATATTAAGTCAGATTCGGCCTTATTAATAAAATGCTAAAAATATAAAAACAATTTATCTGAGAATTATATATTTTCCACATCCATTGTTATGGGAGAATTATATAACAGTCCTGATCATCCTAACTGGGCACCACAGGGGCAAGGTGAAAGCACCCGGCTGGGCAGCCTTATACAGAGGGCCCCTCCTAGGCTTGCTTACATTAAGTGTAGGATTCCTTTATTTCCTGTAGTGTGCAAGGTGGTAATCCATGATATAAAACAGCCCTGGTAGCCGGGTGTGGTGGTGCACGCTTTTAATCCTAGCACTCAGGAGACAGAGGCAGGCAGATCTCTGTGAGTTCAAGGCCAGCCTGGTCTACAGAGTGAGTTCCAGGAGAGCTGGGACTAAAGGGACAGGGTCTCCTTTTAGTCTCAGCTGGCCTGGAGCTCACTCTGAAGACCAGGCTGGCCTTGAACTCACAGAGATCCGCCTGCCTCTGCCTCAAGTGCTTTTAATCCCAAGTGCTGGGATTAAAGACGTGCACCAACACACCCGGCCTGGGAGAATTGTATTTTTTTAACAGGTAATTTTCAAAATACACGCTTCAGACAAATGTGAAATTAATCTTCATTTGCCTTTGTTAAAACCCGGCCACTTGTACTTTGCTTCTCAAAAAGAGGTCATAGAAACAAACACAAGAATAAAAAAAACACAGCTTTCCTGTTTGCCTGATGCAATTTCCTCCTTTTGACAAAATGCACTGGGCCCTCACAGAGAATACTCCAGACATTCTGGCAGTGGCAGCCAGTATGACTCACAGTGTCCTAAGCTCTGACACCCGAAGACATGGAGATGGATACAGGAAATGTTCCATTTCCACCACCTGATGCCCTCGGCCTCTTGATTGGCAGGTTTGCTTAGAAGATGTCAGTGCATCTGCATTTCTCTAAGTCTCCCTAGTAAAGTGAGACCACAGTGGGTGGCCCAGTGATTGGCAAACTGGCCTAAAGTAATTAGGCCTTTAATTGATAATTCCCTTTTTTTAAAGTTGTCATCTGACAACAGGTTGAATCCAGAGCAGCAGGCAAAAGAACTGAGGTGGTATGCTAACGAACATTCTAAAACCTGAGTAACTTTAGTACTGTAGATGATTAAAGAATCATCATATTAAAACTGAGTAAAAAGGTCTTAAGGAAGGGTATATCTTGAAACAATGTGTTACATTCTTTGGAAAAATAAGCATATTTTTCAAATAACTGAATGTGATTCATAGATTTCACACAGTCTTTCAGATCTGTTTTCTGCTGTTTTGGAGTCTTTCCGTCAACCCAGCAGTGACGGCTGCAGCTGCTGTCTGTGTTCCTAGGGGTGGTCTCGCTTAAGGCAATCCTTCCTCAGTCTCCACGGCTGGGTTACAGGCTGGCTCCAGAAGCGGCTTCTTTATGCTGAAAGAAAGCTCTGCTTGTTCATTAGCTTTCTGTAAATGCCGTTGGGCTTGCAAAGGAGTTCTTCATGTTTCCCATGTTCACTGATTCTTCCTTGATCAAGGACAGCAACCAGGTTGGCATTCTTAATGGTGGACAGGCGGTGGGCGATAATCAACACTGTTCTTCCCTCCATCAACCGGTCCAAAGCCTCCTGTACCAGGTGCTCATTTTCAGCATCCAGGGCACTGTTGCAGTCAAGGTCACAAGAAAGAAACAGCAGAGATCAATGCCACATACACGGTTACTCAGACACCCTCCAACATGGACACACACATCACTCGGACACCCTCCAACATGGACACACACATCACTCAGACACCCTCCAACATGGACACACACATGTCACTCAGACACCCTCCAACATGGACACACACATGTCACTCAGACACCCTCCAACATGGACACACACATGTCACTCAGACACCTTCCATCCTGGACACACACATCACTCAGACACCCTCCAACATGGACACACACATGTCACTCAGACACCTTCCATCCTGGACACACAAGTCACTCAGATACTCTTCACCATGGACACACATGCCATTCACACATCATCCAACATGGACATGTACATTAGACATTCTCTAATATGTCACATGTCACAGGGACACCCTTACCTGGTCGCTTCATCCAGGAGAAGAATTCTGGGGTTCTGAAGAAGGAAAAAAATAGAAAAGCATTACTTACTAGTGAACACAGCTCTGGGAAAGAGGAGTGGTCTGAGCCGGTAAGACGGCTCAGCAGGTAAACACACTTGCCACCAAGTCTGATGACACGAATTTGATTCCCAGGACGCACATTCTAGAAGGAAATAACTGTCTCTGCAAGCTGTTCTCTGAAACTCTGTGTGTCCAAAACCTGAATAAATAACATTAAAATACGGGCTGGAGAGGGGCTGGAGAGATGGCCTAGCGGTTAAGAGCGCCGACCGCTCTTGCAGAGGACCCGGGTTCGATCCCCAGCACCCACATGGCGGCTGAGAACCGTCTGAAACTCCAATTCCAGGAGAACTCCAGTTCCAGGGGAATCTGACACCCTCTTCTGACCTCCGCGGCATTGCATGACACGGGTGCACAAACTTGCATTCAGACAGTACATTCA
>VZQC01008455.1:502346-525800 GCA_009823505.1 Rhizomys pruinosus | reverse complement strand
TTTTTTTTTTTTGTCTTTTTGAGACAGGGTCTCCCTGTAGCCCCAGCTGTCCTGGAACTCACTCTGTAGACCAGGCTGGCCTTGAACTCACAAAGATCCGCCTGCCTCTGCCTCCCGAGTGCTAGGATTAAAGGCGTGCGCCACCACGCCCGGCGGAAAGTTGTAATTTTCTTTAAAAGCAGAATGCCTGGCTCTCCTCTGAGACTCCTCCCACTCCTGTCAGGAGTCTGTCAGCCTGAGGCTTCTAATCTGCTCCTTGGATTAGACAAACGCACCCTGGCATGGTTCTAACATTTTGTTATGCACAGTCACTAGTCAACTTGATTCTTCTAGCCACAAGTTCCACACATTATGTTGTTTCCTCCTCAGATAACCCCTCAACGCCAAACTCCTAACATATGAGAACTATTTGTTACATTTGGACAAAAGGTTGTCAATGGAATTCCCTGCTTATTTTTTACCCTCCTACTAAAAAAAAAAAATAATAAAAAAGATGGGGAGGGGAAAGAGGAAAGTAGGAAAGTGTCCGCGGGAACTCCCAGCACTGGCTTACCTTCAGCAGAGCACGGGCGATTGCAATCCGCTGTTTCTGTCCACCTGACAGAAAGGAGAGTTTAACAAAAATTCTTAGGAACAGGCTTTTCTGATGAAACAAATGACAATTTCAAGGTAGCTTCTTCCATTTAAACACAATGGATGGGCAGTATAACAGAAACTTGTTTCTTTTTTAAAAATTTCTGATTGGTTTAGCCAGGCGGTGGTGGCACAATCCTTGAATCACAGCCCTCAGGAAGCAGAAGCAGGTGGATCTCTGTGAGTTTCAGGCCAGCCTGGTCTACATAACAAGTTCCAGGCCAGCTGGGGCTACAGGGAGACCCTGACTCAAAAAGACAAAATTTTTTTTTAATTATTTTTATATTATGTGTATGAGTGTTATGCCTGTATGTGAGTATACTTTTGTCATGCAGTGGCCACAGAGGACAGAAGTGGGTGTCAGATCTCCTGAATCCCTAAAAATGGAGTTACAGATGGCTATTAGCCAGCATGTAAGTCCTGAGATTCAAAACGAGGTCTTTGGCAAAAACAAACAGTGCTCCAGTGCTCTTAACTGCTGAGCCATTTCTATAGCCCCTAGAATCTTGCTCCTTTTTTTCTTTCTTTTTTGGTCTTTTTGAGACAGAACTCACACCTGCCTCTGCCTCCCAAGCACTGGGATTATAGGTGTGAGCTACCACGCCCAGCCTCCCCTCCTTTTCTAAGCACAAATTCTACTCAAGGCCTGGGATCAGGAGGAGTCCGTAGGTACATGTTGGCAGCCAGCAGTCTGGCAAGTCTCCTGTCTGCCTCCCAACCTAAGAACTCGATCCCCCAGCAGTCAGAACTCCCATAGGCCCACACCTCCCTATGTGGGTTGTCTTATGGTATCTAACTCCAATTCCAGTGATAAGAGCATTTGGGGTTGGCTGCTGGTAGGACATCTTTTCATGGTGACACTGGGTGGTACCTCACTTCATCAAGGTGTTCAGCAGATGCCAAAGTGCTACCCTCATCTGAAGCCAGTGTGTGAGGGATGCAAGAACACCTCATACCCTCTATCACCCTTTGACTCAGTAGCCCAGTAGCCCAGAGCGGTCCTTGGAGCACCCTTGGGTGGGGTCCTAAAGTAGTGGCTGATGGCCTCCTGGAGTGTCCTCAGGGCCAGCTCCTATGCTGAGAACCTATAGTGAAGTGTCTTTCTTCTTCTCAAACTGCAGGGGAAGCTGAGTGTGGTGGTGCGCACCTATAATTCTAGCACCTAGCTTTTTGGAGGCTGAGGCAGCAGGACTGAGAGTTCTAGGCCAACCTGGGCAACATAGCGAGAAGGTGCCTCAAAACAAAACAAAACAAAACAAACAAAACAAAACTCAGTGCCTAGAATGATGGCTCAGTGGTTAAGAACACTGGCTGCTCTTATAGAAGATCTGGTTTTGGATCCCACATGGTATGGCTAACAACCAATTAACTCTAGTTCCAGGGAACTGACCCCTTCTTCTGACCTCCAGAGACATTACATGACATAGGTGCACTTACACACATATAGGCAATACCTTCCTTCATACACGTAAAATAAAAATTTAAATTAAAAAACATCCAAAAAAACTTTGAAGAAAAGATGAACCCCATACTCAGTGACCCACAAATAGCTTAACAGGTATCTGTGTAAGGACCCAATTCAGAGATGTGGCAGCTGGTTTCTTTCAAACAGTAAGCCAAGATATCCTGAGATATCCAAAACATACCATAAACATCTCCCTGACTGTCTTTGGGGGAGGGGGATCACACAAAACACTACAACCTTTTCATTCACATCCCGTGTGGTCCAACCTCAAAGCAGGAAAGGATCACTGCCTGATCAAAGCCTTCCAGAAGCACTCTGATGGACGCACTTCAAGGAGAAGCACTTGGCAACTCCTGAAGAAACACAGTTCAGTATTTGCAATGAGAAAAAAGCCTGTGTCTAACCAAAACGGTGCTTCCCCTTGGCTCTGTTCCTGGTACTATTGCTGCGTTCCACAGCAAGTCAAAACAAGCTGCCCTTTCCCTCAAGCATGTGACACCCAGAGTCTGCTGGACTGCCTGATGTCAGGAATGGCCAGCTCTGCCTCCCAGACCTAAGGCTGCTCAACAGGCTCAGGTCCAAAGGCCAGGTGTTGATCATCATCTCTTCACACAGCCCTCAAGAAAAGAATGCTCTGGGGGCTGGAAAGATAGTTCAGAGGTTAAGAGCTCTGGCTGCTCTTGCAGAGAGATGACCTGGGTTCAATTCCCAGCACCTACATGGTGACTAACAAAAGTCTGTTAACTACAGTTCTAGGAGATCCAACCCTCTCTTCTGACCTCTATGGGCATTGCACAACACAGGTGTACTTATACATGTCCAGACAATATACTCATACACATAAAAATAATAAAAAGGCCGGGCGTGGTGGCGCACGCCTTTAATCCTAGCACTTGGGAGGCAGAGGCAGGCGGATCTTTGTGAGTTCAAGGCCAGCCTGGTCTACAGAGCGAGTTCCAGGGCAGCTGGGGCTACAAGGAGACCCTGTCTCGAAAAAAAAAAAAAAAAAAAAATTAAAAAAAAAGACAATGGTCCTGGCTTTCTTTTTTCCTCTTCTTTCTCTCTCTCTCTCTCTTTTTTTTTTTTTTTTGACAGGATCTCACCATGTATCCCTGGCCTTGAACTTACAGGGACTGCCTGCCTTCTGCTTCCTAAGTGCTGGGATTAAAGGCATTGTACTACCATGTCCAGCCTCTTTGTATTTTTGAAAGGTTCTTTAAGGGGGCTCAGGCCAGGGGTGTAGCTTTGGGGTACAATGCCTACCATGCTCTTCTTCTCTTTACTTCCATAAAAAAAATTAAAGAGTAAAATAAATATTACAGCAATGCCACGTGGTCCATCCTTCACATTTCAAGTGATCTGTCTCTTGCCTTTTTTGGAAAATGTACTGGGGTCACCAGTCCACACTGGGAAACAAGACCACTTTCCACATCATTCTGAGATGTGGTCTCTGCTTCCCTAGGCAGATCACCTGCCACCTTGTCATAACTGTCTCATGTTCCATAATTCTCTATGGTCTCAGACTGCAAAACCTATCTTTTCTCAGATAAGGAAAGAGCTTGTTGTGGCTCTACTGAGCCATAGTTCTGGGAACAGCTTTGGGTAGGAAGTGAAAGAAATGGGGATGCTGTCTGAGAATGAAGCTATTTTTCAGAGGTCCCAAAGATGAAAGCCCCATCTGTAAGTAGTGACAGAGCACTGGGAAGGAAATGTGGGGCTCATGCAGCAAGGACAGGCAGAAATAAGTCAACAAATTAAAATATCTGTTCTCTGCTTCCTGTGCTACTTGAAGATGTTGACCCTTTGTGTTATGCTGGTTGGTTCAGGACAAAAAGCCAAGATGTGCAGGTCCCCTACCTTCTCCTCCAGCTAGAACCCCGAGTTCTTGAAAGCGCAAGAAAGCCCATACAAGGCCCCGGAGTAGGCTAACACACTGATTTTTCAAAGAGATCACTGGATCTGAGTTTCACCTTAGGTTCTCATACCTGGCCTAACTGGCCAAATTCCAGCACCTCACCACCTTCCTTCTCCTGCCTTCTAAGAGACCCTTCGCCCACCCTGGAGGCACGTTCACACTCAGCCTTTCGCTCGGTTTCCCTTTACCACTTTCACTTCCACTGCTCACGGCATTTCACTTCGTTGACCTTTCACGCCTTTCACTCCCCATGGTTCCTGAATTTCCCTTCCCTTGGATAAAGCCTGCCTTTGTTTACTTCTAATTTGGATTGATTCAGCCTTCCTCTTATAGTTGGGAAACAAATATGGTTTTCTTTTTTTATATTTTTTTTTTTTAATTTATTTATTTTTGTATGTGTATGAATACGTCTGCTGCTAGGTCTGTGCACCCGTGTCATGCAGTGCTGGAGGTCAGAAGAGGGTCTCGGATTCCCGGAATCGAGAAATTCTCCTGGAATTGGAGTTACAGATGGTTCTTAGCCGCCATGTGGTGATGGGGATCAAAACCCAAGAGCAGTCGGTGCTCTTAACCACTAGGCTCTCTCTCCAGCCCCATAACTTGGCTTTCTGTTCTAGCTTCTGCCACCAAGCCTCCCTGCCATGATGGACTCTAATTCCCTGAACCCTCAACAGTAAACTCAAATTCTTCCTTTTATGAGTTTCCCTTGGTCATGGTGGTTTTATTCACAGCAACAGAAAAGTGAGTAATACAGTAATTTGGTACCTGAGAGTGGGCTGTTTGCTGTGAAGAAACTGACCATATGGGTGTTTGGAGAAATGTGGAAGACTTTGGAATTTTGGGCTAGAAAAGCTGTTGACTACTGTAAGCAGAGCTTAACGGCCATTCTAGTAGAAGCCTAAGTAAGCATTGCTGAGAAAAAATGTAGTTCCAGAGGAAAATAAGGTCTTAAGTAGCAACTGGGATAGTTTGGCAAAGAGTCTGGCTGTAGTTTGCCCACAGCCCAAATGCTTGCCTGATGCTAAGTTGAAAAGCAATGGACTAATAATTTCTTTGTCAGAGGATATTTCAAGACAGTCCTAAGTAGAAATGGTGGTGTGGCTATTAATGGTGCATATTATACAGAGCTACAGTGAGAAAAGAGCAAATGGGCGGAAAGGAAAGAAATGCAGAATGTACGGTTTGGATTGAAAAAGTTCAGGAGGAAGATTGATGTTGAAGCCAAGGTATGTGTTGAAGGAGAGATTAAAGTGATTAAGGGGGGCTGGAGAGATGGCCTAGTGGAGAGAACCGTCTGAAACTCCAATTCCAGGAGAACTCCAGTTCCAGGGGAATCCGACACCTCTTCTGACCTCTAGATGCACTGCATGACACGGGTGCACAGACTTTGCATGCAGACAGTACATTCATACACATACAGAAAAAAATAAAAATAAAAAAAATTTAAAGTGATTAAGGGAGGCTGGAGATTTACAAGTAAAACAATGGAAAACTTACTTCAGGGTAAGACCACACCCAGCTAAGCCTCCAATTATTTTTTCTAACCCAACTTTTTTTTTTTTGGTCTTTTAGAGACAGGATCTCCCTATAGCCCTAGCTGTCTCGGAACTCACTCTGTAGATGAGGCTGGCCTTAACTCACAAAGACCCTCCTGCCTCTCCCCCATGTGCTAGGGTAAAGGCGGGTGCCACCACAAAGGAAAATATGAAGGGGTTTTCTACTCCAAAAAGTCTAGGTAAAGAAAAGCTGTGAATATGGTTGAAGTAGGCCAGGGTCCATCCCCAATTTGCAGCCAAACTCAGCATTTTCATTCATGTGGTGCTGGCTTTAGAGGCATGAAGATGCAAGAAGAGTGAAGGGTGTCATCAGTTCTTCCTCCACGGTTTCAGACGAGCCAAAGAGGCCAGGCAGAGTGCTCAGCAGGGGATCCCTGCATAAAGAAGGCCACTGCATGAAGTTGTAAAGGTGAAGCCTGGTTGGCAATGGAGACCCAAAAGACATTTGAGATGCTAGAGCTGTGAAGATATTTGCCAAGAGAGCTGCATACAGGGAGTGGTACCAGCCTAAGAAAGAGATGTTGCACACAAAGCTGGAAGAGTTGAGCCACTAAGCCCTTTGGAAGTAAATCCCAGAAGTCACACATGGAGCTACTGGATTTGATGTTTGCCCTGCTTGTTTCTGGTTTTGTTTTGGCGGTATTTTTTATTCTTTTTTTTTTTTTTTGTCTTTTCAAGACAGGGTCTCCCTTGTAGCCCCAGCTGTGACCTGGAATCACTCTGTAGACCAGGCTGGCCTTAAACTCACAAAGATCCACTGCTCTCCTGAGTGCTAGGATGAAAGGCGTGTTGCCACCACGTCCTGCTTGGTGTGGTATTTCTTTACTATGCCTCTACTCCCTTTTGGTCTGGGAATGTGCATTTGGTTCCACTATCTGTTGGGAAGGTATTAATTTGTCTTTTGATTTTACAGAAGCTTACAGTTAAGAGATTGCCCTGAGTTCAGAAGAGGACTTTGGACTTATACTTTGAATAGTATTTGAGATTGGTAAAGGACTATGGGGACTTTAGAAGATTGGAACTAAATGCTTTTTGCATTTTATATGGCAGGAGCCTATGGGGGCCAGTTGAAGTGGAATGTGGTGGTTTGAATAGTAGGAGTGCCCCCCACCAAGCAGTCAAGTATTAGGACATTTTGTCCCCAGCTTGTGGCTGCTTGCGTCTTGGGAGTGCTACTTAGGAAAGTGTGAGCATGCTTGCAGGAAACATGTACATGAGGTGTGGCTTAACAGGAGTTTTCAAAAGCCTTGCAGTCATCCAGTGTTGATTTCTCTGTTTCCTGTGCCTTGCCTGAAGATGTGACCTGCTCCTTCAGTTCCTACTACCATGCCTCGCCTGCCATATGGACTCTAATTCCCTGGAAACTGTCAGTCTGGTAAATCAAATAAACTCTTTTTAGAATTAAAGAAATTACATACCAGACAGGAGGATGCCCTTCTCCCCAACCACAGTGTCGAAGCCCTGGGGGAAGCTCCGAATGAAATCAGCAGCATTGGCCACTTCTGCAGCCCTCTGCACCTGCTGTGCTGTGACTGAGGAGGGCCTATTGGCACCATAGGCAATATTCTCCGCAATAGAACAGGAAAACAGGACTGGCTCCTGGAAGTGAAATACAGCACATCGGTCAGCCAACTATAGGCAGGCACCTTGGGCATCAAGGACAGGCCTCAGCCAAGAGTGACACATACACCAAGAACAAAGCTCTGTCTGCCTCCACAACCTTAACCAGCAGACTTTAAAAGTTCAGAGTTTAGCCGGGTTGGGTGTGTGGTTGCATGCCTTTAATCCCAACACTCTGGAGGCAGAGGCAGTTTAGATCTGTGGAGTCAAGGCCAGCCTGGTTACAGAGCAAGTTCCAGCGGCCAGCTAGGGGCTATAGGAAGACTATCTTCAAAAAAAAGACTCTAAATAAAAAAGTTCTGAGTTTAGGGGCTGGTGAGATGTCTCGGTGAGTAGAGGCACTTGCTGCCAACCTGATGACCCTAAGTTCCATCCCTAAAACCCACACGGAGGAAAGGTGAGAAGTAACCCCCAAGCTGCTCTCTGACCTCAATGGCCCCTGTTACACACACACAAAAGGTAAATAACATTAAAGGTAATTTTTTTAAGTTCCCCAGTTTACTGTAAATAAGACCAAGTGCATCTGTGTCTTCACTACATTATGGGGAAGAACACCTCAGGACAGGTGTTCACAGGTGCCAGCCCCCCCCCTTAGTGCTCCCAAGGCCAGAGTCTGCTTGTCACAGACAGATGAAGGGTCCAACCTTCCACCTACTGCTTTCATGACACAACCAGCCAAAGCCACAGCATCCTGACAGAACCCACAGAGGAACCATGTGAAGCATGCCAGTCTCTGGCCTCTTCTCCACCCTCATAATGTTGAGGTCCAGGCAGCAACCCATGGCTGCACCACCTGCCTAGCCCAGTGCAAGGGTCCCCCACCAGAGTGCAGAAGTGGGGAGTAAGAGTGAGTACAAAGTCGCACGTTGTGGAAAAAATGCCATGGTAAAGTTTCCTGTTTTGTGTGATCTTGTGCAAACAGCTAAGAAAGGGACTATGTCCACAGGATATTCTGTGAAAACCTAAGCTTCTCCGAGGGGCTCCATAGGCAGTGCGTGGCCAGGCTCAGAAATCCAGGAGAAGAGACAAAAGCTTCTCTGGATCTCTGGACCCTCTAGATGTTCTGTGTTTCTAAGAAACATCAATCACAGCTCTCAGTAAAAAGCTAGCACTACAAGTGCTACTGTTCAGGATCCTTGGGACACGGCCAGTAGCCTGTGTGTGAAGCAGACTGTATGCAAAGCCTCCCATTTCTCTCTTGAGAATCATCAGATTAAGGAAAAGCCAAGAAGCAATCTTAAGGAAAGCACTTAAAAGGGAGGCGTGGGGCGTGGAGACGATGGCCAGAAGTAAGAGCACCCTGGTGTTTTTTCAGAAGACTGGGTGTTCAACTCCAGCACCGACACAGTGGCTAACAACTGTAACTCCAGTTTTTAGGTGCTCTTGACTGCCTTTGTTTTCCTCCATGGGCACTGCATGACATGGGTGCACTACACACATGCAGGCATAAACAGTTATACACATAAAATGAAAATAGATGCTAGGGGGCTGGAGAGATGGCTCAGAAGTTAGGAGCACCGATGCCTCTTGCAGAGAGAGGACTTGGGTTCAATTCCCAGCACCCACCATTGGTGGCTAACAACCATTTTAATTCCAGTTCGACGGGGAATCCGAACGTCCTCTTCTGACCTCCATGCATTGCACAAACATGGGTGTTATCAACCTACATGCAGACGCCGTACACTCGTACACAAACAAATAAATTTAAAAACATTGAAAAATACATTAAAAAAACACAGTTTTTTTTTTTAAAAAAGGCACAGCCAGGACTGGTGGTACACGCCTTTAATCCCCAGCACTCTGATAGACAGGGCAGGTAGATAGACGTCTGTATGGGGTCAAGGCCGGCCTGGTCTATACAGCACGTTCTATGCCATCTGCAGCTACAGGAGTGAGACCCAGTTTAAAAAAAAAACACTAAGGGCGGGGTGGTGGTGCACGCCTTTAATCCTAGCACTTGGAGGACAGAGGGCGCGCGGATCTTTGTTGAGTTCAAGCCAGCCTGGTCTAAGTGAAGCTCCGGGCCAGCTGAGACTAAAAGAGACCCTTGTCTCAAAAAAAAAGACAAAACATAAAATATAAACTCAAAAAGACTAAGGGAAAAATACAAGGGAGGCCTATCTTACCTGACTGACTGTCCCAACCTTGGATCTCAGCCAGATGGGGTTTAGCTGGCGGATGTCACAGCCATCAAGGGAGGCCTATCTTACCTGACTGACTGTCCCGATCTTGGATCTCAGCCAGATGGGGTTTAGCTGGCGGATGTCACGGCCATCAAGACTGACTGTTCCTATGGGGCAGAGTAGAAGTTAGCACGGATCATGAGCCAGTAATCAATGTAAACACTGAAGGGGCCCAGTGGAAGAATTCCAGATTTCCATTTCTTTGAGGACAGGATTTCATGAGCCACTAGTCTGGCCTCATAGCGCTAGTAGGCAAAATTGATCTCTGAACTTTTTGATCCTCCTGCCTCCACCTCTTAGAGCCGAGATTACAGGACTGTGCCATCATGTGCCTCCTCTTCCCCTTTTCTAATGTTTATGCGGTGGTATCAAACCCAGGGCTTATGCATGGGCTAGGAAGTACTCTACCAAATCATCCTCATCAACAAACCCACAGCAGTTTTTTTTTTTTAAATATATTAATTTTTTTTTTTTTTGGTCTTTTTCGAGAAAGGGGGTCTCCTGTCGCCCCAGCTGTCCTGAAACCTCACTGTGTAGGACCAGGGCTGGCCTTGAAAACTCAAAATGATTCTGCCTGCCTTGCCTCCGAGTGCTAGGATTAAAGGTTGTGCGCCACCATGGTAAAAAAATTTTTTTTTTTAGTGTTATGAATGTACTATGTCTGTATGAGGGTTTGTGCACCTGTGTCGTGTGCAATGCGCAGAGGTTCGAAGAGGGTGGTCAGATTCCCTGGAACTAGAGTTAAAGATGGTTCGTCAACCCCCATGTGGTGTTGCTGGGATATCTAAACCATTGGTCTCTGTCAAGAGCGTGGCATTGGCGCTCTTAACACTAGCCATCTTCCAGCCCCCCCACAGTCAGTTTTGCAAAGTACTAATATATACCCAGTTACTGGGCGGCTGTGCTCGATGGTGGGGCACTTGCCTAGTGTGTGGCAAGACCCTGGTTCTATCCTCACTCTGAAAAAAAAAAAGAAAAAATGAATCTAAAAAAAAAACTTTCCCAATAATTTCATATGGAATCTAAAACCTGCAAGGCTGGGACTTTCAGACAAGAGGGCCTTCTTCGGGGCCTACCGGTGGGTGACAAGCCTGTCCAGCTACTACCTTCCTGGGTCTACAGGTTGCAAGGCAGCTCCTGGACTACTTGACTTTGGGGTTCCAAGAATATAATGCACAGAGCCTTGGTTTCAAAGAGCACTGTGTAGAAGAGTGAGCACACAGCACCCATTGGCTAGCGGTTCTGACAGCAGCCTCTGACCATGGAAGCAGCAGAAGAGACCATAAAGACATGGTCTGGGGTGGAGCTCTAGAAGTGCTCTGCAAATTTAACCCTGAATGCACATGCGCATGCACGTGTGTAAACATATACAGTATATAAATATGTTTTCTTTTTAGACAGCCTTTCACTATGTATCCACTGGTGCCTGAAACTCCTATGATCCGACAGGTGGCCTCAACTCAACAAAATCAACTCTGTCTCCCGCTCTCTCAATGTCTGGGATTATTATAGGCCTGGGCTACATGTCTGACCTTGGGGGGAGAATATATATATATATACTATATATGTTGTCGTGTGAGTGTGTGTATTATATATATATAATAATATTTTTTTTTTTTTTTTTTTGATGATGAGTCTTGAACTGTTCGTTTTCGAATCCAAATCTAAAGCACAGGCTACAGACCTTATGTAAGGTATAAAATAAAAACCATACTTTTGCCTTGAAACGGTTAGTATAAAACAGTTGAAAATAAAACAAAATATGCCAGATGGTGGCACATGCCTTTAATCCTAGCACTTGGGAAGCAGAGGCAGGTGGGGATCTCTGTGAGTTCAAGGGCAGCCTGCTACTACACAGTGATGATTCCAGGCCAAGGCTGCGGGCTCTAGAAGGACCTGTAACAAAAAACAATGAGGGTAAGCCGGGCGTGTGGCCACAGCCTTTATCCTAGCACTTGGGATTGCGAAACAGAGGATCTGTGAGATCAAGACAGCCTGTGTCTACACAGAGTGAGTTCCGGGACAGCCAGAGCTACAGGGAGACCTGTCTCAAAAAATAGAAAGACCAAAAAAAAAACCACCACAAATAAATAAAATCCATTAGGAAAGATTATTAGGCTGAGGTTGATGGGTTACAGAAGGTGAAGTGTATGCTGCCTGAGCATGAAGACCTGAGGTTCAGAAAACGATACACAAACAATAGAGTTAAAAAATTTCCACACTACCAGCCGGGACTAAAGGGAAAAAAACGGACTCTGTCCTCACAAAAACCCACACACACACAAATTCACACTAGGGGCTGGAGAGATCTCAGCGTTAAGAGCACTGACTTTCTTGCAGAGAACCCAGCACCCACATGCGGGAGAACCACTAAAAAACCAAGACTATACTTCAGGGATCATTCTATAGATTTGTAACTAGAGAACGTTCTCTGACTGTGTAGTAGTAGTACCAGAAGAAATTCCACGAGCAGGAGGATTGTGTTAAAAAAAAGAAAAAAAAAAAAAAAAAAGAGACTAAGAACATCTTTAAAACTGGGTGTGGTTGGTGCTTTGCCTTTAATCCCGTGCTCAGGAAGGCAGGGAGGCAGGTGGTGGATTTCTGTTGAGTTCAAAGGCCCAGCCTGGTTCTACAGGGCTAGTTCCAGGCCAGTGGGGCTACAGGGAGACCTTTTTTATCTCAAAACCCACCACCAAAAAAAAAAAGAAAAAAAAAAAAAAAACACTAGGAGTTGGGGTCGAAATCCCACCAAATCAGGAGACTGAAGCAAGTATCAGAAGTTTAGGGCTAGCCTGTAAAACTTAGTGAAATCCTGTTTTCCGGTTTCAAAAGAAGCGAGGTCAGGAGGACAGGGGATGTGATGGCCAGAAAAAAAAAAAAAAAAACATTGGCCCCTCCCCCCCCCCCCATAAAAAAATTAGTCCAAACAATTTAGCGTTAGCACAGAAGTAACCCTGTGATCGTCAGAAATCCTATTACTCAGGGGGCCCAAAGCAGGAAGAGTCTGCAAGTACGAGCCCAGCCTTATCTACATAGTAAGTTCCAGCCAGAGCTTCCTAAGACATGTCTCAAAAAACCCGAATGAAACCAAACCAAAACCAAACCAAACCAAATCCAGTTACAGGCACGAAGCGCATCAGACCGGGCTTCCCAGTTGCAGTGGGTAGCTACTGCTCTAGGACATGGACGGATGGCAGAGCAGTGTCCCAGCATACTGTTGGGTAAAGAGGGTACCCCATGGCACACAGGCACCTCCCCTGGATGCTGGCACTGGCAGGCATTGGTCTGGGCATGCTGACCGTAGCCTTGTTGACCTCCTCCCAGCAGGCAGACGGAATGTGTGTCTGTGGGTGGGGGGTGTCCGAGGACATGGAGATCAGGGGATCAGGGCTCTGCACTACAGGTCTTGAAGTGTGGTCTCTCCCGGGCTAGGGGAAGGGTGGGTGGCTGACAAAGGGGGACACAGATGGCACGGGAGTACCCTTGCCCACAGTACCATGAGACACTTACCAGAAGCAGGGTCATACAGCCGCAGTAGAAGGGATATCACTGTTGATTTTCCAGAACCACTAGGGCCAACTAGTGCAGTAACAGATCCTGACGGGATAGAAAGACTGAAATCCTGAAACACAGACACCTCCGGGCGAGCAGGGTAGGCGAAGTGTACACTTCTGAACTCCAGGGCGCCCTGGAAGCTTTTCTCATCTAACACAGCCCCTTCTGAAACACAAGACGGAATACAAATGCTAAAGCAAAAACAGAGCTCACAGTGGAGCGTGGCCCCCTGCCTATCTGGTACCGACAGGGACAGGCATCCTTTTCCGCTTTGGGTCATTCTGGATGGTGCTCTGAGGAGCAAGCCTACGTATGACACCTGTCACACACTGGGCACTGTGTATATGGTCTTTTGTGACCTGATAAGCCCAAGGTTCTACTTTTCTTAGATAGAGTTTAGTTAGGACCACAACCAACAAACAGCACCAAGCAGTAGTTAAGTGAGGAGTGAAGACCCGCCCTGGGGACGGTCAGGTCCAACTAGGTGACGCCTCCCAGTGCCGCTGCACCTCAGGGGCTCCCCAATGCTTTTTTTTTTTTTTTTGGTCCTTTCTTTTTGAGACAGGGTCTCCTGTCGCCCAGCTTAGTCCTGGACCTCACTCTGTAGACCAGGTTGCACTTTGAATTCCAAAGATCCGGCCTGCCCTGTCTCCACGAGTGCTAGCATTAAAGGCGTGACGCCACTACGCCCGGCCCGATGCATTTTTTTTTTTAATCTACCCCAAATAAACATTTTGAAAGGATAGTGATGGGGACTAAAGAGGGCCAGAGGTCCACTCAGCCCCAGTGTGACCTGGACTAATAGAGGAGACATATCCTACCTTTTGCTTGATTCGGGCCCTAGCTTTTATCATGCTGGACAGCTCTAAGCTCCCGCTCACTGCCTGACACACCCCTAGCAACACACAGGCTTCCTTAAGTGCTGAGCACCGCGTCTCTCCTGGGTGGTCCAAACCCACATATCTAGAACGTTGATGACAAAGAAGGAGTGGCCCTTACCACTCAGTGCCAGAATCCCTGCATCGCCCCCAAATGCCAAGAAATTTTAGCCCATTCCCTTCACAACATCTGACCAATATTTTCTTTTTTTTGTTTTTTTTTTTTTTTTGTTTTTGAGGACAGGTCCCCTGGTAGCCCCAGCTGTCCTGGAAAACTACTCGTAGACCAGGTGGCCTTGCCAAAACTCACAAAGATCCAGCCTGTACTTCGCCTCCCAAGTGCTAGGATTAAAGGCGTGCAGCCACTCGCCCGGCACAAATGTACCAATCTTTAAGGAAGATTCTGGAAAAGCTGGCTGACTATTCCTATCTATACCCAAGCCTGTTGCCTACTGTCCTATCCTGGGTGGTAATGACAGGCTGCAGGGATATAAAGAGCATGCTATTTGGTCAGCCCCATATTTCAAGAGCATCACCTGCAGTGTACCATCTGGGTCACATATGAATCCTGACTCTTTCTGCTCTGCTCTGGCAGTGGCCTGCTCTCAGGAAGGGACGGATGCTGGTCTGACCGTCCAAAGCTAGATTTGTTCAACCTTCGCAAGAACAGTGCCCCCTCAGGCCTACCATTAAAAGGTAGCTGCGGCTGTCTCTCCAGCAGCTCCCAGAGCCGTCCACCAGCACCCAGGCCTTTCATCAGCTCTGAATAGAAGGAGCTCAAACCTGAGGATAAGAAGAGACCCACCATTAGCCTGTCAGGAAAGGGCACAGGCTCCTACCCCAGGGAATCCCAGAAACTGCAGCATCAGTGGGAAATCTGCTACGTTAACTGAAGGGTTGAGGGCTGCTGTCAAGATAATTTACAGGGTGGAAGATGGCCTAGTGGTTAAAAGCACCGACTTGCTCTTACAGAGGACCCGGTGTTTATTCCCACCACCACACATGGCTAGTGTCTGATGAGAACTTCTGAACTACCAATTTCCAGGAGCAACTCCAGTTCCAGGGAATCAGAGACCTTTCTGACCTCCACGGCAT
This sequence comes from Rhizomys pruinosus, assembly GCA_009823505.1. Lineage (NCBI taxonomy): Eukaryota > Metazoa > Chordata > Mammalia > Rodentia > Spalacidae > Rhizomys > Rhizomys pruinosus. Next base: position 510,900 of record VZQC01008455.1, on the reverse strand, counting down.
TGTCGACAAACGGAGTGAATCACTTATGCAGAGGGTGAATCGATAACATACAGAAAATAAAATAAAATAAATATAATAGTAATTACATTAAAAAAAAGAAATAAAATAAAAATTAAAATTAAAAAAAAAAAAAATTTACAGCTGGGCTGTGGGTGAACACCTTGAATCTTAGCACAGAGGCAGGCAGATCTTTGTGAGTTCAACGGCCAGCCTGGTCTACAGTGTAGGAGTTTTCCAAGACAGCTGGGAACTACAGGGAGACCCGTCTCAAAAACACCAAAAAAGAAGAAGGAAGGGCAAACCTTGCTGGCTACTGCTTATTTCATCACCCAGCAGAACCACAATTTGAGGGTGAAAAAAATGGATGAGCCAGCTGGGCGTGGTGCGCACGCCGTTTAATCCTGCACTTGGAGCAGAGAGCAGGCGGCTCTTTGTTTGATGTTTAAGGCCAGCTGGTCTAAGAGCGATAATTCCAGGACAGCTGGAGCTACAAGGAGCCCTGTCTAGTTTAAATGACCCCAAAAAAAAAAAAAAAATGTATAGATAAAATTCTGATGCCTATAGCCAAGACTTCCTCACTTTGTGCCTTGTAACTGGTGTCCCTGATGTTTCCACCATGTATTTTTTCCGTTCCCTTTTATTATTTTTTATTATTGTTCTATTTTATTTAAGTTTTAGTTTTATTTATTTATTTTATCCTATTTTATTTTACTCAGAGGTCTGTGTAGCCCTTGACCTAGCCGAACTTAAAGAGATCTGCCTGCCTCTGCTTCCCAAGTGCTGAGATTAAAGGCACTGTACCAACCNGCTTTCTTTCTTTCCTCTTTCTTTCTCTCTCTCTCTCTCTTTTTTTTTTTTTTTTTTTTGACAGGATCTCACCATGTATCCCTGGCCTTGAACTTACAGGATCTGCCTGCCTCTGCTTCCTAAGTGCTGGGATTAAAGGCATGTACTACCATGTCCAGCCTCTTTGTATTTTTGAAAGGTTCTTTAAGGGGGCTCAGGCCAGGGGTGTAGCTTTGGGGTACAATGCCTACCATGCTCTTCTTCTCTTATCATTCCATAAAAAAATTAAAGAGTAAAATAATATATTACAGCAATGCCACGTGGTCCATCCTTCACATTTCAAGTGATCTGTCTCTTGCCTTTTTTGGAAAATGTACTGGGGTCACCAGTCCACACTGGGAAACAAGACCACTTTCCACATCATTCTGAGATGTGGTCTCTGCTTCCCTAGGCAGATCACCTGCCACCTTGTCATAACTGTCTCATGTTCCATAATTCTCTATGGTCTCAGACTGCAAAACCTATCTTTTCTCAGATAAGGAAAGAGCTTGTTGTGGCTCTACTGAGCCATAGTTCTGGGAACAGCTTTGGGTAGGAAGTGAAAGAAATGGGGATGCTGTCTGAGAATGAAGCTATTTTCAGAGGTCCCAAAGATGAAAGCCCCATCTGTAAGTGACAGAGCACTGGGAAATGTGGGAGCTTCCTGCAGCAAGGACAGGCAGAAATAAGTCAACAAATAAAATATCTGTTCTCTGCTTCCTGTGCCTACTTGAAGATGTGAACCTTGTGTTATGCTGGGGTTCAGGACAAAAAGCCAAGATGTGCAGGTCCCCTACCTTCTCCTCCAGCTAGAACCCCGAGTTCTTGAAAGCGCAAGAAAGCCCATACAAGGCCCCGGAGTAGGCTAACACCTGATTTCAAAGAGATCACTGGATCTGAGTTTCACCTTTAGGGTTCTCATACCTGGCCTAACTGGCCAAATTCCAGCACCTCACCACCTTCCTTCTCCTGCCTTCTAAGAGACCCTTCGCCCACCCTGGAGGCACGTTCACACTCAGCCTTTCGCTCGGTTTCCCTTTACCACTTTCACTTCCACTGCTCACGGCATTTCACTTCGTTGACCTTTCACGCCTTTCACTCCCCATGGTTCCTGAATTTCCCTTCCCTTGGAATAAAGCCTGCCTTTGTTTACTTCTAATTTGGATTGATTCAGCCTTCCTCTTATAGTTGGGAAACCTAATACCTGGTTTTCTTTTTTTTAATATTTATTTTTATTTTTAATTTTATTTATTTTTGTATGTGTATGAATGTACTGTCTGCATGTAGGTCTGTGCACCCGTGTCATGCAGTGCTGCGGAGGTCAGAAGAGGGTCTCGGATTCCCCGGAATCCGAGAATTCTCCTGGAATTGGAGTTACAGATGGTTCTTAGCCGCCATGTGGGTGATGGGGATCAAACCCAAGAGCAGTCGGTGCTCTTAACCACTAGGCTCTCTCTCCAGCCCCATAACTTGGCTTTCTGTTCTAGCTTCTGCCACCAAGCCTCCCTGCCATGATGGACTCTAATTCCCTGGAACCCTCAACAGTAAACTCAAATTCTTCCTTTTATGAGTTCCCTTGGTCATGGTGGTTTTATCACAGCAACAGAAAAGTGAGTAATACAGTAATTGGTACCTGAGAGTGGGCTGTTGGCTGTGAAGAACCTGACTATATGGGTGTTTGGAGAAATGTGGAAGACTTTGGAACTTTGGGCTAGAAAAGCTGTTGACTACTGTAAGCAGAGCTTAACGGCCATTCTAGTAGAAGCCTGAAAGTAAGCAGTGCTGAGAAAAAATGTAGTTCCAGAGGAAAATAAGGTCTTAAGTAGCAACTGGGATAGTTTGGCAAAGAGTCTGGCTGTAGTTTGCCCACAGCCCAAATGCTTGCCTGAGGCTAAAGTGAAAAGCAATGGACTAATAATTTCTTTGTCAGAGGATATTTCAAGACAGCCTAACGTAGAAATAGTGGTGTGGCTATTAATGGTGACTATTATACAGAGCTACAGTGAGAAAGAGCAAATGGGCGGAAAGAAATGCAGAATGTACGGTTTGGATTGAAAAAGTTCAGGAGGAAGATTGATGTTGAAGCCAAGGTATGTGTTGAAGGAGAGATTAAAGTGATTAAGGGGGGCTGGAGAGATGGCCTAGTGGAGAACCGTCTGAAACTCCAATTCCAGGAGAACTCCAGTTCCAGGGGAATCCGACACCCTCTTCTGACCTCCGAGGCACTGCATGACACGGGTGCACAGACTTGCATGCAGACAGTACATTCATACACATACAGAAAAAAATAAAATAAAAAAAAATTAAAGTGATTAAGGAGAGGCCTGGAGATTTACAAGTAAACAATGGAAAGACTACCTTCAGGGTAAGACCACACCCAGCTAAGCCTCCAATTATTTTTTCTAACCTCCAACTTTTTTTTTTTTTTTGGTCTTTTAGAGACAGGATCTCCCTATAGCCCTAGCTGTCCTGGAACTCACTCTGTAGATGAGGCTGGCCTTCAACTCACAAAGATCCCCCTGCCTCTGCCTCCCATGTGCTAGGGTTAAAGGCGGGTGCCACCACAAAGGAAAATACTGAAGGGGTTTTCTACTCCAAAAAGTCTAGGTAAAGAAAAGCTGTGAATATGGTTGAAGTAGGCCAGGGTCCATCCCCAACTTGCAGCCACACTCGGCAGTTTCATTCATGTGGTGCTGGCTTTAGAGGCATGAAAGATGCAAGAGTGAAGGGGTCATCAGTTCTTCCTCCACGGTTTCAGAGAGCAGCTGAGGCCAGGCAGAGTGCAGCAGGGGCATCCCTGCATAAAGAAGGCCACTGCATGAAGTTGTAAAGGTGAAGCCTGGTTGGCATGGAGAGCCCAAAAAGACATTTGAGATGCTAGAGCTGTGAGATATTTGCCAAGGAGAGCGGCATACAGGAAGTGGTACCAGCCTAAGAAAGAGATGTTGCACACAAAGCTGGAAGAGTTGAGCCACCTAAGCCCTTTGGAAGTAAAGTTCCAGAAGTCACACATGGAGCTACTGGATTTGATGTTTGCCCTGCTTGTTTCTGGTTTTGTTTTGGTCCGGTATTTTTTATTCTTTTTTTTTTTTTTTTGTCTTTTCAAGACAGGGTCTCCCTGTAGCCCCAGCTGACCTGGAACTCACTCTGTAGACCAGGCTGGCCTTAAACTCACAAAGATCCACTGCTCTCCTGAGTGCTAGGATGAAAGGCGTGTGCCACCACGTCCTGCTTGGTGTGGTATTTCTTTACTATGCCTCTACTCCCTTTTGGTATGGGAATGTGCATTTGGTTCCACTATATGTTGGGAGTATGTAATTTGTCTTTTGATTTTACAGAAGCTTACAGTTAAGAGATTGCCCTGAGTCTCAGAAGAGACTTTGGACTATATACTTTTGAATAGTAATTGAGATTGGTAAAGACTATGGGGACTTTTAAGATTGGACTAAATGCTTTTTGCATTTTATATGGTCAGGAGCCTATGGGGGCCAGGAAGTGGAATGTGGTGGTTTGAATGAGAGTGCCCCCCACAAGCATCAAGTATTCAGACATTTTGTCCCCAGTTGGTGGTGCTGTCTTGGGAGGTCTTAGAAAGTGTGGCCATGCTGGCGGAAACATGTCACTGAGGGTGGGCTTAAAGAGTTCAAAAGCCTTGCCAGTCTGCAGTTGATTTCTCTGTTTCCTGTGCCTGCCTGAAGATGTGAACCTGCTCCTTCAGTTCCTGCCACCATGCCTCCCCACCATGACGGACTCTAATTCCCTGGAAACTGTCAGTCGGAAATCAAATAAACTCTTCTTTTAGAAGTTAAAGAAATACATACCAGACAGGAGGATGCCCTTCTCCCCAACCACAGTGTCGAAGCCCTGGGGGAAGCTCCGAATGAAATCAGCAGCATTGGCCACTTCTGCAGCCCTCTGCACCTGCTGTGCTGTGACTGAGGAGGGCCTATTGGCACCATAGGCAATATTCTCCGCAATAGAACAGGAAAACAGGACTGGCTCCTGGAAGTGAAATACAGCACATCGGTCAGCCAACTATAGGCAGGCACCTTGGGCATCAAGGACAGGCCTCAGCCAAGAGTGACACATACACCAAGAACAAAGCTCTGTCTGCCTCCACAACCTTAACCAGCAGACTTTAAAAGTTCAGAGTTTAGCCGGGTGTCGTGGTGCATGCCTTTAATCCCAACACTCTGGAGGCAGAGGCAGGTAGATCTCTGTGAGTTCAAGGCCAGCCTGGTCTACAGAGCAAGTTCCAGGCCAGCTGGGGCTATAGGAAGACTATCTCAAAAAAAAAGACTAAATAAAAAAGTTCTGAGTTTAGGGGCTGGTGAGATGTCTCGGTGAGTAGAGGCACTTGCTGCCAAGCCTGATGACCTAAGTTCCATCCCTAAAACCCACACGGAGAAAGGTGAGAAGTAACCCCCAAGCTGCCCTCTGACCTCCACATGGCCACTGTTACACACACACAAAAGTAAATAAATAAAGGTAATTTTTTTTAAGTCCCCAGTTTACTGTAAATAAGACCAAGTGCATCTGTGTCTTCACTACATTATGGGGAAGAACACCTCAGGACAGGTGTTCACAGGTGCCAGCCCCCCCCCCTTAGTGCTCCCAAGGCCAGCAGTCTGCTTGTCACGACAGATGAAGGGTCCACCTCCACCTACTGCTTTCTGACACAACCAGCCAAAGCCACAGCATCCTGACAGAACCCACAGAGGAACCATGTGAAGCATGCCAGTCTCTGGCCTCTTCTCCACCCTCATAATGTTGAGGTCCAGGCAGCAACCCATGGCTGCACCACCTGCCTAGCCCAGTGCAAGGGTCCCCCACCAGAGTGCAGAAGTGGGGAGTAAGAGTGAGTACAAAGTGCACGTTGTGGAAAAAATGCCCATGGTAAAGCTTTCCTGTTTTGTGGAGTCTTGTGCAAACAGCTCCAAGAAAGGGACTATGTCACAGGAAGATTCTTGAAACCTACAGCTTCTCCGAGGGGCTCCAAGGCAGTGCGTGGCCAGGCTCAGAAATCCAGGAGAAGAGACAAAAGCTTCTCTGGATCTCTGGACCCTCTAGATGTTCTGTGTTTCTAAGAAACATCAATCACAGCTCTCAGTAAAAAGCTAGCACTACAAGTGCTACTGTTCAGGATCCTTGGGACACGGCCAGTAGCCTGTGTGTGAAGCAGACTGTATGCAAAGCCTCCCATTTCTCTCTTGAGAATCATCAGATTAAGGAAAAGCCAAGAAGCAATCTTAAGGAAAGCAATATAAAAGGGAGGCGTGGGGGCTGGAGAGATGGCTCAGAAGTTAAGAGCACTGGCTGTTTTTTCAGAAGACTGGGGTTCAAATCCCAGCACCGACAAGGTGGCTAACAACTGTAACTACAGTTTTAAGGTGCTCTATGCCCTTTGTTGTCCTCCATGGGCACTGCATGACATGGGTGCACTTACACACATGCAGGCATAACAGTTATACACATAAAATGAAAATAGATGCAGGGGGCTGGAGAGATGGCTCAGCAGTTAGGAGCACCGACTGCTCTTGCAGAGGACCTGGGTTCAATTCCCAGCACCCACATGGTGGCTAACAACCATCTTTAATTCCAGTTCCAGGGGAATCCGACGTCCTCTTCTGACCTCCATGGCATTGCACAACATGGGTGTATCAACCTACATGCAGACGGTACACTCGTACACATAAAAAATAAATTTAAAAAATAGATACAGTATTAAAAAAAGTTGTTTTTTTTTTAAAGAGAGGCACAGCCAAGACTGGTGGTACAGGCCTTTAATCCCAGCACTTGAGTGACAGAGGCAGGTAGATAGATCTCTGTGAGGTCAAGGCCGGCCTGGTCTATACAGCACGTTCTATGCCATCTGCAGCTACAGGGAGACCCAGTTTCAAAAAGACTAAGGGGCCGGGCGTGGTGGTGCACGCCTTTAATCCTAGCACTTGGGAGACAGAGGCAGGCGGATCTTTGTGAGTTCAAGGCCAGCCTGGTCTACAGAGTGAGCTCCAGGCCAGCTGAGACTAAAAAGGAGACCCTGTCTCAAAAAAGACAAAAAATAAAATAATAAACTCAAAAAGACTAAGGGAAAAATACAAGGGAGGCCTATCTTACCTGACTGACTGTCCCAACCTTGGATCTCAGCCAGATGGGGTTTAGCTGGCGGATGTCACAGCCATCAAGGGAGGCCTATCTTACCTGACTGACTGTCCCGATCTTGGATCTCAGCCAGATGGGGTTTAGCTGGCGGATGTCACGGCCATCAAGACTGACTGTTCCTATGGGGCAGAGTAGAAGTTAGCACGGATCATGAGCCAGTAATCAATGTAAACACTGAAGGGGCCCAGTGGAAGAATTCCAGATTTCCATTTCTTTGAGACAGGATTTCATGTAGCCTAGTCTGGCCTCATAGTCGCTATGTAGGCAAAATTGATCTTGAACTTTTGATCCTCCTGCCTCCACCTCTTAGAGCCGAGATTACAGGACTGTGCCATCATGTGCCTCCTCTTCCCCTTTTCTAATGTTATGCTGGGTATCAAACCCAGGGCTTTATGCATGCTAGGAAAGTACTCTACCAACTCATCCTCATCACCAACCCACAGTCAGTTTTTTTTTTAAATATATTAATTTTTTTTTTTTGGTCTTTTCGAGACAGGGTCTCCCTGTAGCCCCAGCTGTCCTGAAACTCACTGTGTAGACCAGGCTGGCCTTGAACTCACAATGATCTGCCTGCCTCTGCCTCCCGAGTGCTAGGATTAAAGGTGTGCGCCACCATGTAAAAAAATTTTTTTAGGTGTATGAATGTACTGTCTGTATGTAGGGTTTGTGCACCTGTGTCGTGCAATGCTGCAGAGGTCAGAAGAGGGTGTCAGATTTCCCTGGAACTAGAGTTAAAGATGGTTCTCAACCCCCATGTGGGTGCTGGGGATCGAACCTGGGTCCTCTGCAAGAGCAGTCAGCGCTCTTAATCACTAGGCCATCTCTCCAGCCCCCCACAGTCAGTTTTTCAAAGACTAACTATATACCCAGTACTGGGGCTGTGCTCGATGGTGGGGCACTTGCCTAGTGTGTGCAAGACCCTGGGTTCTATCCTCACTCCTGAAAAAAAAAAAGAAAAAAGAAAAAAAAAACTTTCCCAATATTCATATGGAATCTAAAACCTGCAAGGCTGGGACTTTCAGACAAGAGGGCCTTCTTCGGGGCCTACCGGTGGGTGACAAGCCTGTCCAGCTACTACCTTCCTGGGTCTACAGGTTGCAAGGCAGCTCCTGGACTACTTGACTTTGGGGTTCCAAGAATATAATGCACAGAGCCTTGGTTTCAAAGAGCACTGTGTAGAAGAGTGAGCACACAGCACCCATTGGCTAGCGGTTCTGACAGCAGCCTCTGACCATGGAAGCAGCAGAAGAGACCATAAAGACATGGTCTGGGGTGGAGCTCTAGAAGTGCTCTGCAAATTTAACCCTGAATGCACATGCGCATGCACGTGTGTAAACATATACAGTATATAAATATGTTTTCTTTTTTTAGACAGCCTTTCACTATGTATCCCTGGATGGCCTAGAACTCCCTATGTAGACCAGGTTGGCCTTGAATCCACAGAGATTGGCCTTCTGTTGGGATTAAAGGCCTGGGCTACCATGTCTGACCTTGGGGGAGAATATATATATATATATATATATGTGTGTGTGTATGTGTGTATATATATATATATATATATTTTTAT
>VZQC01008455.1:483340-501378 GCA_009823505.1 Rhizomys pruinosus | reverse complement strand
AAAAAAAAAAAAAAAAAAAAACACTAGAGTTGGGGTCGAAATCCCACCAAATCAGGAGACTGAAGCAAGTATCAGAAGTTTAGGGCTAGCCTGTAAAACTTAGTGAAATCCTGTTTCAAAAGAAGAGGTCAAGAGGACAGGGGATGTGATGCAGAAAAAAAAAAACCATTGTGATGCCCCCCCCCCCCAAAAAAATAGTCCAGAACAATTTTAGCAGTTAGCACAGAAGTAACCCTGATCGTCAGAAATCCTATACTCAGGGGGCCAAAGCAGGAAGAGTCTGCAAGTACGAGGCCAGCCTTATCTACATAGTAAGTTCCAGCCAGAGCTTCCTAAGACTGTCTCAAAAAACCCGAACTGAACCAAACCAAACCAAACCAAACCAAATCAGTTTACAGGCAGAAGCATCAGACCGGCTCCCAGTTGCAGTGGGTAGCTACTGCTCTAGGACATGGACGGATGGCAGAGCAGTGTCCCAGCATACTGTTGGGTAAAGAGGGTACCCCATGGCACACAGGCACCTCCCCTGGATGCTGGCACTGGCAGGCATTGTCTGGGCACTGCTGACCGTAGCCTTGTTGACCTCCTCCCAGCAGCAGGAATGTGTGTATGTGGGGTGGGGGGGGGTGCCGAGCACATGGAGATCAGGGGATCAGGGCTCTGCACTACAGGTCTTGAAGTGTGGTCTCTCCCGGGCTAGGGGAAGGGTGGGTGGCTGACAAAGGGGGACACAGATGGCACGGGAGTACCCTTGCCCACAGTACCATGAGACACTTACCAGAAGCAGGGTCATACAGCCGCAGTAGAAGGGATATCACTGTTGATTTTCCAGAACCACTAGGGCCAACTAGTGCAGTAACAGATCCTGACGGGATAGAAAGACTGAAATCCTGAAACACAGACACCTCCGGGCGAGCAGGGTAGGCGAAGTGTACACTTCTGAACTCCAGGGCGCCCTGGAAGCTTTTCTCATCTAACACAGCCCCTTCTGAAACACAAGACGGAATACAAATGCTAAAGCAAAAACAGAGCTCACAGTGGAGCGTGGCCCCCTGCCTATCTGGTACCGACAGGGACAGGCATCCTTTTCCGCTTTGGGTCATTCTGGATGGTGCTCTGAGGAGCAAGCCTACGTATGACACCTGTCACACACTGGGCACTGTGTATATGGTCTTTTGTGACCTGATAAGCCCAAGGTTCTACTTTTCTTAGATAGAGTTTAGTTAGGACCACAACCAACAAACAGCACCAAGCAGTAGTTAAGTGAGGAGTGAAGACCCGCCCTGGGGACGGTCAGGTCCAACTAGGTGACGCCTCCCAGTGCCGCTGCACCTCAGGGGCTCCCATGCTTTTTTTTTTTTTTTGGTCTTTTCTAGACAGGGTCTCCCTGTAGCCCCAGCTGTCCTGGACCTCACTCTGTAGACCAGGTTGGCCTTGAATTCACAAAGATCCGCCTGCCTCTGTCTCCCGAGTGCTAGGATTAAAGGCGTGCGCCACTACGCCCGGCCCGATGCATTTTTTTTTTTAATCTACCCCAAATAAACATTTTGAAAGGATAGTGATGGGGACTAAAGAGGGCCAGAGGTCCACTCAGCCCCAGTGTGACCTGGACTAATAGAGGAGACATATCCTACCTTTTGCTTGATTCGGGCCCTAGCTTTTATCATGCTGGACAGCTCTAAGCTCCCGCTCACTGCCTGACACACCCCTAGCAACACACAGGCTTCCTTAAGTGCTGAGCACCGCGTCTCTCCTGGGTGGTCCAAACCCACATATCTAGAACGTTGATGACAAAGAAGGAGTGGCCCTTACCACTCAGTGCCAGAATCCCTGCATCGCCCCCAAATGCCAAGAAATTTTGAGCCCATTCCCTTCACAAATGTACCAATCTTTTTTTTTTTTTTTTTTTTTTTTTTTTTTTTTTTNGAGGCAGAGGCAGGCGGCTCTTTTGCGTGTCAAGGCAGCCGGTCTACAGAGGGAGTCCAGGGCAGCTGGGGCTACAAGGAGACCCTTCCGAAAAAGACAAAAAAAAAAAAAATTAAAAAAAAGACAATGGATCCTGGCTTCTTTTTTCCTCTTCTTTCTCTCTCTCTCTCTCTTTTTTTTTTTTTTTTGACGGATCTCACCATGTATCCCTGGCCTGAACTTTACGGGACTGCCCTGCTTCTGCTTCCTAAGTCTGGGATTAAAGGCATTGTACTACCATGTCCGAGCATCTTTGTATTTTTGAAAGGTTCTTTAAGGGGGCTCAGGCCAGGGGTGTAGCTTTGGGGTACAATGCCTACCATGCTCTTCTTCTACTTACTATTCCATACAAAAAATAAAAGAGTAAAAAAATATTATTACAGCATGCCTAACGTGGTCCATCCTTCCATTTCAAGGATCTGTCTCTTCCTTTTTTGGAAATGTCTGGGGTCACCAGTCCACCCTGGGAAACAAGACCACTTTCCACTCATTCTGAGATGTGGTCTCTGCTTCCCTAGGCAGACACCTGCCACCTTGTCATAACTGTCTCATGTTCCATAATTCTCTATGGTCTCAGACTGCAAAACCTATCTTTTCTCAGATAAGGAAAGAGCTTGTTGTGGCTCTACTGAGCCATAGTTCTGGGAACAGCTTTGGGTAGGAAGTGAAAGAAATGGGAGGTCGCTGGTCTGGAATGAAGCTATTTTTCCAGAGGTCCCAAAGTGGAAAGCCCCATCTGGTAAAGTTGACAGAGCACCGGGAAGCACTGCGGAAGCTCAGAAATGTGGCCTATTTTTTTTTTTACAGCAAGGACAGGCAGAAAAGTCAACCATAATTAAAATATTGTTCTCTGCTTCCTGTGCTCCTACTTGAAGATGTGACCCTTTGTGTTATGCTGGTTGGTGTCAGGAACAAAAAGCCAAACGATGTGCCAGTCCCTACCTTCTCCTCCAGCTAGAACCCGAGTTCTTGAAAGCGCAAGAAAGCCCAATTACAAGGCCCCGGAAGTAGGCTAAACATCTGGATTTTCAAAGAGACCACTGGATCTGAGTTTCACCTTAAGTTCTCAACCTGGCCTAAATGGCAAATTCCAGCACCTCACCCACCTTCCTTCTCCTGCCTTCTAAGAGGACCCTTCGCCCACCCTGGAGGCAACGTTCAATCAGCCTTCGCTCGGTTTCCCTTTACCACTTTAATTCCACTGCCTCACGGGCATTTTCACTTGTTGACCTTTCACGCCTTTTCACTCCCCATGGTTCCTGGAATTTCCCTTCCCTTGGACATAAAGCCTGCCTTTTGTTTAACTTCTAATTTGGATGATATCGGCCTTCCTCTTAATAGGTTGGGAAACCTCAAACTGGTTTTCTTTTTTTATAATTTGATTTTTTTTTTTATTTATTTATTATTTGTATGGTATCGAATACGTCTGCTTGCTATGTCTGTGCACCCGTGTCATGCAGTGTGGAGGTCAGAAGAGGGTCTCGGATTCCCGGAATCCGAGAATTCCCTGGAATTGAGTACAGATGGTTCTTAAGCCGCCTTGTGGTTGCATGGGGATCAAACCAGCCCCCAAGAGCCGTCGGTGCTTCTTAACCACTAGGCTCTCTCTCCAGCCCCATAACTTGGCTTTCTGTTCTAGCTTCTGCCACCAAGCCTCCCTGCCATGATGGACTCTAATTCCCTGGAACCCTCAACAGTAAACTCAAATTCTTCCTTTTTGATTGTTCCCTTTTGGTCATGGTGTTTTATTCACAGCAACAAGAAAAGTGAGTTAATACAGTAATTTGGTACCTAGAGAGTGGGCTCATTGCTGTGAAGAGAACCTGACCACTATGGGTGTTTGAGATAATGTGGAAGCGTTTGGAAATTTTGGCCTAGAAAAGCTGTAGGACTACTGTAAGCAGAGCTTAATGGCCATTCTAGTAGAAGCTGAACGTAAGGCATGTGCTTGGAAAAAATGTCGTTCCATGAGAAAATAAGGTTTTCTTAAGTAGCAACTGGGATAGGTTTTGGCAAAGAGTCTGCTGAGTTTGCCCACAGCCCAATTGCTGCCTGATGCTAAGTTGAAACGCAATGGACTAATAATTTCTTTGGTCAGAGGATATTTCAAGACAGCCAAGGTAGAAATGGTGCGTGGCTATTAATGGTGACTTTATACAGAGCTACAGTGAAAAGAGCAAATGGGGCGGAAAGAAATGCAGAATTACGGTTTGGATTTGAAAAAGTCAGGAGGAAATTGATGTTGAAGCCAAGGTATGTGTTGAAGGAGAGATTAAAGTGATTAAGGGGGGCTGGAGAGATGGCCTAGTCGGAGAAGAAACCGTTCTGAAACTCAATTCCAGGCGAACTCCAGTTCCAGGGAATCCGACACCTCTTCTGACACTCTTCAGATTCGACACTGCATGACAGGGTGCACAGACTTTGCATGCAGGGACAGTACATTCATACACCTACAGATAAAAAATATAAAATAAAAAAAAATTAAAGGATTTAAGGGGGCTGGAGATTTACAGTAAACAATTGGAAAACTTACTCTTCCAGGGTTAAGACCACATACCCGCTAAGCCTCCAAATTATTTTTTTACCTCCAACTTTTTTTTTTTTGGTCTTTTTAGAGACAGGATCTCCCTATAGCCCTAGCTGTCTGGACGGAAACTCCTCCTGTAGATAGGCTGGCCTTCAACTCCACAAAGATCCCTCCTGCCTCCTGCCGCCCATGTGCTAGGGTAAAGGCGGGTGCCACCAAAAGGAAAATACTGAAGGGTTTTCTACTCCAAAAAGTCTAGGTAAAGAAAAGCTGTGAATATGGTTGAAGTAGGCCAGGGTCCATCCCCAATTTGCAGCCAAACTCAGCATTTCATTCATGTTGTGCTGCTTTAGAGGCATTGAAGTATCAAAGAATGAAGGGTGTCATCAGTTCTTCCTCCACGGTTTCTAGAGAGCTGTCAAAGAGGCTCAGGAAGAGCTCGGCAGGGGCATCCCTGCATAAAGAAGGCCACTGCATGAAGTTTAAAGGTGACATCCTGGTTGGCATGGAGCCCAAAAGACATTCGAGTTGCTAGGCTGTGGAAGATATTTGCCAGGAATTGCTGCCATACAGGGAGTGGTAGCCAGCCTAAGAAAGAGATGTTGCACACAAAGCTGGAAGGTTGAGCCACCTAAGCCCTTTGGAAGTCAAAATCCCAGAAGTCCCACATGGAGAGCTAACTGGATTTGATGTTTGCCCTGCTTGCTTTCTGGTTTGTTTTGGTCGGTATTTTTTATTCTTTTTTTTTTTTTTTTGTCTTTTCAAGGACAGGGTCTCCCTTGTTAGCCCCAGGTGATCCTGAACCAACTCTGTAGACCAGGCGGCCCTTAAACTCACAAAGTTCTATCCACTGCTCTCCTGAGTGCTAGGATGAAAGGTGTGTGGCCACCACGTCCTGTTGGTGTGGTATTTCTTTACTTGCCTCTACTTCCCTTTTGGCTTGGAATGTGCATTTGGTTCCACTATTGTTGGGAGGTATTAATTTGTCTTTTGATTTTACAGAAGCTTACAAGTTAAGAGATTGCCCTGAGTATCAGAAGAGACTTTTGGACTTATACTTTGAATAGAATGTTGAGATCTGCGTAAAGACTATGGGGACTTTTAAGATATGGACTAAATGCTTTTTGCATTTTATATAGGTCAGGAGCCTATGGGGGCCAGGTAGTGGAATGTGGTGGTTTGAATGACGCAGGAGTGCCCCCCAACAAAGCATCAAGTATTAAGGACATTTTGTCCCCAGCTTGTGGTGCTGCGTCTTGGGATGCTAGAATCTTAGGAAAGTGTGAGCCATGCTGCAGGAAACATGTCATGAGGGTGGGCTTAAAGGCGTTTCAAAAGCCTTGCAGTCATGCCAGTTGATTTCCTGCTTTCCTTGCCTTGCCTGAAGATGTGATCACCGCTCTCTCTTAGTTCCAGCACTCATGCTGCCCATGATGGACTCTAATTCCCTGGAAACTGTCAGTCGGAAATCAAATAAACTCTTTCCTTAGAGATTAAAGAAATTAACATACCAGACAGGAGGATGCCCTTCTCCCCAACCACAGTGTCGAAGCCCTGGGGGAAGCTCCGAATGAAATCAGCAGCATTGGCCACTTCTGCAGCCCTCTGCACCTGCTGTGCTGTGACTGAGGAGGGCCTATTGGCACCATAGGCAATATTCTCCGCAATAGAACAGGAAAACAGGACTGGCTCCTGGAAGTGAAATACAGCACATCGGTCAGCCAACTATAGGCAGGCACCTTGGGCATCAAGGACAGGCCTCAGCCAAGAGTGACACATACACCAAGAACAAAGCTCTGTCTGCCTCCACAACCTTAACCAGCAGACTTTAAAAGTTCAGAGTTTAAGCCGGGGGTGTGTGTGGTTGCATGCCTTTAATCCCAACACTCTGGAGGCAGAGGCAGGTTAGATCTTTGGAGTCAAGGCCAGCCTGGTCTACAGAGCAAGTTCCAGCGCCAGAGCTGGGGCTATAGGAAGACTATTCTTCAAAAAAAAGATCTAAATAAAAAAGTTCTGAGTTTAGGGGCTGGTGAGATGTCTCGGTGAGTAGAGGCACTTTGCTGCCAAGCCTGATGACCCTAAGTTCCATTCCCTAAAACCCACACGGAGAAAGGTGAGAAGTAACCCCCAAGCTGCTCCTCTGACCTCACATGGCCCACTGTTACACACACACAAAGGTAAATTAACATTAAAGGTAATTTTTTTTAAGTCCCCAGTTTACTGTAAATAAGACCAAGTGCATCTGTGTCTTCACTACATTATGGGGAAGAACACCTCAGGACAGGTGTTCACAGGTGCCAGCCCCCCCCCTTAGGTGCTCCCAAGGCCAGAGTCTGCTTGTCACGACAGATGAAGGGTCCAACCTTCCACCTACTGCTTTCTGACAAACCAGCCAAAGCCACAGCATCCTGACAGAACCCACAGAGGAACCATGTGAAGCATGCCAGTCTCTGGCCTCTTCTCCACCCTCATAATGTTGAGGTCCAGGCAGCAACCCATGGCTGCACCACCTGCCTAGCCCAGTGCAAGGGTCCCCCACCAGAGTGCAGAAGTGGGGAGTAAGAGTGAGTTACAAAGTCGCACGTTGTGGAAAAAATGCCCATGGAAAGCTTTCCTGTTTTTGTGAGATCTTGTGCAAACAGCTCCAAGAAAGGGACTATGTCACAGGAAATTCTGTGATAACCTAAGCTTCTCCGAGGGGCGTCCAATTAGGCAGTGCGTGGCCAGGCTCAGAAATCCAGGAGAAGAGACAAAAGCTTCTCTGGATCTCTGGACCCTCTAGATGTTCTGTGTTTCTAAGAAACATCAATCACAGCTCTCAGTAAAAAGCTAGCACTACAAGTGCTACTGTTCAGGATCCTTGGGACACGGCCAGTAGCCTGTGTGTGAAGCAGACTGTATGCAAAGCCTCCCATTTCTCTCTTGAGAATCATCAGATTAAGGAAAAGCCAAGAAGCAATCTTAAGGAAAGCAATCATAAAAGGGAGGCGTGGGGCTGGAGAGGATGGCTCAGAAGTAAGAGCCACTGGTGTTTTTTCAGAAGACTGGGGTTCAACCCAGCACCGACACAGTGGCTAACAACTGTAACTACCAGTTTCTTAGGTGCTTCTTTGCTCTTTGTTTGTCCTCCATGGGCACTGCATGACATGGGTGCACTTTACCACACATGCAGGCATAAAAACAGTTTACACATAAAATGAAAATAGATGCAGGGGGCTGGAGAGATGGGCTCAGACAGTTAGGTAGCACCGAACTGCCTCTTGCAGAGAGGACTGGGTTCAATTCCCAGCCACCCATTGGTGGCTAACAACCATTTTAATTCCAGTTCAGGGGAATCCGACGTCCTCTTCTGACCTCCAGGCATTGCACAACATGGGTGTATTCAACCTACATGCAGACCCGTACAACTCGTACACATAAAAATAAATTTAAAAACCATGAATAGTTAAAAAAAACAAAAAAGTTTTGTTTTTTTTAAAAAGGCACAGCCAGGATGGTGTACGCCTTTAATCCCAGCACTGATGAGTGACAGGGCGGTAGATAGCACGTCTGTGGTGGTCAAGGCCGGCCTGGTCTATACAGCACGTTCTATGCCATCTGCAGCTACAGGAGTGAGACCCAGTTTCAAAAACTAAGAAAAAAGGCGGGGTGGTGGTGCACGCCTTTAATCCTAGCACTGGGAAGAAGAGGGCGGCGGATCTTTGTTGAGTTCAATAGCCACCTGGGTCTACAGAGCTGAAGCTTCCGGGCCAGCTGAGACTAAAAGGAGACCCTGTCTCAAAAAAAAGATCAAAACATAAAATATAAACTTCAAAAGACTAAGGGAAAAAATACAAGGGAGCCTATCTTACCTGACTGACTGTCCCAACCTTGGATCTCAGCCAGATGGGGTTTAGCTGGCGGATGTCACAGCCATCAAGGGAGGCCTATCTTACCTGACTGACTGTCCCGATCTTGGATCTCAGCCAGATGGGGTTTAGCTGGCGGATGTCACGGCCATCAAGACTGACTGTTCCTATGGGGCAGAGTAGAAGTTAGCACGGATCATGAGCCAGTAATCAATGTAAACACTGAAGGGGCCCAGTGGAAGAATTCCAGATTTCCATTTCTTTGAGGACAGGATTTCATTGTAGCCCTAGTTCTGGCCTCATAGCGCTATGTAGGCAAAACTTGATTCTGAACTTTTGATCCTCCTGCCATCCACCTCTTAGAGCCGAGATTACAGGACTGTGCCATCATGTGCCTCCTCTTCCCCTTTTCTAATGTTTATGCTGTGGTATCAAACCCAGGCTTATGCCATGCTAGGAAAGTACTCTTACCAAACTCATCCTCTCACAAACCCACAGTCAGTTTTTTTTTTTTAAAATATATTAATTTTTTTTTTTTTTGGTCTTTTCGAGAAGGGGTCTCACTGTGCCCCAGCTGTCCTGAAACTCATGTGTAGACCAGGGCTGGCCTTGAACTCAACAATGATCTGCCTGCCTCTGCCTCCGAGTGCTAGGATTAAAGGTGTGCGCCACCATGGCTAAAAAAAATTTTTTTTTTTTTGTTGTATGAATGTACTATGTCTGTATGGTAGGGTTTGTGCACCTGTTGTCGTTGCAATGCGCAGAGGTTCGAAGAGGGTGGTCAGATTCCCTGTGAACTAGAGTTAAAGATGGTTTCAGCAACCCCCATCGTGGTGTGCTGGATCTAAACCGCGTCTTCTCTGCCAAGAGCAGTCAGTGCGCTCTCATAACACTAGTGCCATCTCTCCAGCCCCCCACAGTCAGTTTTTCAAGACTAATATATACCCATACTGGGTGGCTGTGCTCGATGGTGGGGCACTTGCCTAGTTGTGTGCAAGACCCTGGGTTCTATCCTCACTCTGAAAAAAAAAAAGAAAAAATGACAAAAAAAAAAAACTTTCACCCAATTTCATATGGAATCTAAAACCTGCAAGGCTGGGACTTTCAGACAAGAGGGCCTTCTTCGGGGCCTACCGGTGGGTGACAAGCCTGTCCAGCTACTACCTTCCTGGGTCTACAGGTTGCAAGGCAGCTCCTGGACTACTTGACTTTGGGGTTCCAAGAATATAATGCACAGAGCCTTGGTTTCAAAGAGCACTGTGTAGAAGAGTGAGCACACAGCACCCATTGGCTAGCGGTTCTGACAGCAGCCTCTGACCATGGAAGCAGCAGAAGAGACCATAAAGACATGGTCTGGGGTGGAGCTCTAGAAGTGCTCTGCAAATTTAACCCTGAATGCACATGCGCATGCACGTGTGTAAACATATACAGTATATAAATATGTTTTCTCTTTTAGACAGCCTTTCACTATGTATCCCTGGTGCCTGAAACTCTCCTATGTCACAGGTCTGGCCTGCAACTCAAGAGAATCTCCTGTCTGCCTCTCTCAATGCTGATTATTAAAGGCCTGGGCTACCATGTCTGACCTTGGGGGGAGAATATATATATATATATCTATATATGTGTATGTCGTGTATGTTGTATATATATTAATATAATTTTTTTTTTTTTTTTTTGATTGAGGAGTCTTGAACTGTCGTTTTCTGAATCCAAATCAAAGCACAGGCTACAGACCTTATGTAAGGTATAAAATAAAAACCATACTTTTGCCTTGAAAGGTTAGTATAAAACACAGTTGAAAATAAAACAAAATGACCATGTATGGTGGCACATGCCTTTAATCCTAGCACTGGGAAGCAGAGGCAGGTGGATCTTGTGAGTTCAAGGGCAGCCTTGTCTACACAGGTGATGTTCCAGGCCAGCTGCGGGCTCTAGGAAGGACATGTCAAAAAAACAGAAATATGAGGGTTACCGGGCGTGTGGCCCAGCCTTTAATCCTAGCACTTGGGACTTGACAGACGGTCGTGAGATCAAGGCAGCCTGGTCTCAAAGGTGAGTTCCGGGACAGCCCAGAGCTACGGGAGACCTGTCTCAAAATAAAAAGACCCAAAAAAAAACCACCACAAATAAATAAAATCCATTACGAGAAGATACTTAGGCTGAGTGATGGTGTCAGAAGGTGAAGTGTCTGCTGCCATGAGCATGAAGACCTGAGGTCACAGAAAGAATACACAAACAATTAGAGTTAAAAATTTCCCACACTACCAGCAGGGACTAAAGGGAAGGAAAACTCTGTCCAAAAAACCCACACACACACAAATTACACTAGGGGCTGGAGAGAGCTCAGCGGTTAAGAGCACTGACTTTCTTGCAGAGAACCCAGCACCCACAAGGCTGAGAACGATCTAAAAAAACCAAGACTATACTTTCAGGGATCATTCTTCTATGATTGTAACTAGAGAACTTCTCTGCACTGTGTATAGGTAGTACCAGAAGAAACCGAGCAGTGAGCGGATTGTGTTAAAAAAAAAAAAAAAAAAAAAAAAGAAGAGACTTAAGAACATCTTTAAACTGGGTGTGGTGGTTGGTTATGCCTTAATCCCGTGCTCAGGAAGTGCAGGAGGGCAGGTGGTGATTTCTGTTGAGTTCAAAGGCACAGCCTGGTCTTCTACAGGGCTAGTTCCAGGCCAGTGGGGCTACAGGAGAGACCTTTTTTCTATCTCAAAACCCCACCACCCAAAAAAAAAAAAAAAGAAAAAAAAAAAAAAAACACTAGGAGTTGGGGTCGAAATCCCACCAAATCAGGAGACTGAAGCAAGTATCAGAAGTTTAGGGCTAGCCTGTAAAACTTAGTGAAATCCTGTCGTTTCAAACAGACGAGGTCAGGTCAAGGAGGACAGGGAGATGTGAGGCCGGAAAAAAAAAACACTTGAGCAAAAACCCTGCCCCCCCCCCCAATAAAAAAATAGTCCAAACAATTTTAGCGTCTAGCACAGAAGTAACCCTGTGATCGTCAGGAAATTCCTATACTCAGGGGGCCCAAAGCAGGAAGAGTCGGCAAGTACGAGGCCACCTTATCTACATAGTAAGTCCAGCCAGAGCTTCCTAAGAATGTCTCAAAAAACCCGAACTGACAAACCAAACCAAAACCAAACCAAACAAATCCAGTTACAGGCAGAGCATCAGACCGGCTTCCCAGTTGCAGTGGGTAGCTACTGCTCTAGGACATGGACGGATGGCAGAGCAGTGTCCCAGCATACTGTTGGGTAAAGAGGGTACCCCATGGCACACAGGCACCTCCCCTGGATGCTGGCACTTGGGCAGGCATTGTCTGGGCATGCTGACCGTAGCCTGTTTGACCTCCTCCAGCAGCAGGCAGTCAGGAATGTGTGTATGTGGGGTGGGGTTGTCCGAGGCATGGAGATCAGGGGATCAGGGCTCTGCACTACAGGTCTTGAAGTGTGGTCTCTCCCGGGCTAGGGGAAGGGTGGGTGGCTGACAAAGGGGGACACAGATGGCACGGGAGTACCCTTGCCCACAGTACCATGAGACACTTACCAGAAGCAGGGTCATACAGCCGCAGTAGAAGGGATATCACTGTTGATTTTCCAGAACCACTAGGGCCAACTAGTGCAGTAACAGATCCTGACGGGATAGAAAGACTGAAATCCTGAAACACAGACACCTCCGGGCGAGCAGGGTAGGCGAAGTGTACACTTCTGAACTCCAGGGCGCCCTGGAAGCTTTTCTCATCTAACACAGCCCCTTCTGAAACACAAGACGGAATACAAATGCTAAAGCAAAAACAGAGCTCACAGTGGAGCGTGGCCCCCTGCCTATCTGGTACCGACAGGGACAGGCATCCTTTTCCGCTTTGGGTCATTCTGGATGGTGCTCTGAGGAGCAAGCCTACGTATGACACCTGTCACACACTGGGCACTGTGTATATGGTCTTTTGTGACCTGATAAGCCCAAGGTTCTACTTTTCTTAGATAGAGTTTAGTTAGGACCACAACCAACAAACAGCACCAAGCAGTAGTTAAGTGAGGAGTGAAGACCCGCCCTGGGGACGGTCAGGTCCAACTAGGTGACGCCTCCCAGTGCCGCTGCACCTCAGGGGGCTCCACATTGCTTTTTTTTTTTTTTTTGGTCTTTTCTTTTTAGACAGGTCTCCCTTAGCCCCAGCTTAGTCCTGGACCTCACTCTGTAGACCAGGTTGCCTTTGAATTCACAAAAGATCCGCCTGCCCTGTCTCCCGAGTGCTAGATTAAAGGCGTTGCGCCACTACGCCCGGCCCGATGCATTTTTTTTTTTAATCTACCCCAAATAAACATTTTGAAAGGATAGTGATGGGGACTAAAGAGGGCCAGAGGTCCACTCAGCCCCAGTGTGACCTGGACTAATAGAGGAGACATATCCTACCTTTTGCTTGATTCGGGCCCTAGCTTTTATCATGCTGGACAGCTCTAAGCTCCCGCTCACTGCCTGACACACCCCTAGCAACACACAGGCTTCCTTAAGTGCTGAGCACCGCGTCTCTCCTGGGTGGTCCAAACCCACATATCTAGAACGTTGATGACAAAGAAGGAGTGGCCCTTACCACTCAGTGCCAGAATCCCTGCATCGCCCCCAAATGCCAAGAAATTTTAGCCCATTCCCTTCACAAACATGTACCAATCTTTTTTTTTTTGTTTTTTTTTTTTTTTTGCTTTTTGAGACAGGGTCTCCCTGTAGCCCCAGCTGTCCTGGAACTCACTCTGTAGACCAGGCTGGCCTTGAACTCACAAAGATCCGCCTGCCTCTGCCTCCCAAGTGCTAGGATTAAAGGCGTGCGCCACCTCGCCCGGCACAAATGTACCAATCTTTAAGGAAGATTCTGGAAAAGCTGGCTGACTATTCCTATCTATACCCAAGCCTGTTGCCTACTGTCCTATCCTGGGTGGTAATGACAGGCTGCAGGGATATAAAGAGCATGCTATTTGGTCAGCCCCATATTTCAAGAGCATCACCTGCAGTGTACCATCTGGGTCACATATGAATCCTGACTCTTTCTGCTCTGCTCTGGCAGTGGCCTGCTCTCAGGAAGGGACGGATGCTGGTCTGACCGTCCAAAGCTAGATTTGTTCAACCTTCGCAAGAACAGTGCCCCCTCAGGCCTACCATTAAAAGGTAGCTGCGGCTGTCTCTCCAGCAGCTCCCAGAGCCGTCCACCAGCACCCAGGCCTTTCATCAGCTCTGAATAGAAGGAGCTCAAACCTGAGGATAAGAAGAGACCCACCATTAGCCTGTCAGGAAAGGGCACAGGCTCCTACCCCAGGGAATCCCAGAAACTGCAGCATTCAGTGGGAATCTGCTACGTTAACTGAAGGAGTTGAGGCTGCTGTCAAGAAATTTACAGGGCTGGAGAGATGGCCTAGTGGTTAAAAGCACCGACTGCTCTTACAGAGGACCCGGGTTTGATCCCCAGCACCCACATGGCGGCTGAGAACTGTCTGAAACTCCAATTCCAGGAGAACTCCAGTTCCAGGGGAATCAGAGACCTTCTTCTGACCTCCACGGCATTGTACGACACGGGTGCACAAACTTGCATGCAGACAGTACATTCATACACATACAGAAATAAATAAAATAAAATAAATAAATGTAATTACATTAAAAAAAAGAAATAAATAAAAATTAAAATTAAAAAAAAAAAGAAATTTACAGCTGGGCCTGGTGGTGAACACCTTGAATCTTAGCACAGAGGCAGGCAGATCTTTGTGAGTTCAAGGCCAGCCTGGTCTACAGAGAGAGTTCCAAGACAGCTGGGACTACAGGGAGACCCTGTCTCAAAAACACCAAAAAAGAAGAAGAAGCAAACCTTGCTGGCTACTGCTTATTTCATCACCCAGCAGAACCACAATTTGAGGGTGAAAAAAATGGATGAGCCAGCTGGGCGTGGTGGCGCACGCCTTTAATCCTAGCACTTGGGAGGCAGAAGCAGGCGGATCTTTGTGAGTTTAAGGCCAGCCTGGTCTACAGAGCGAATTCCAGGACAGCTGGAGCTACAAGGAGACCCTGTCTAGAAATGACCCAAAAAAAAAAAAAAAAATGTTATCAGATAAAATCTGATGCCTATAGCCAAGACTTCCTCACTTTGCTGTAACTGGTGTACCTGATGTTTCCACCATGTATTTTTTCCTTTCCTTTTATTATTTTTTATTATTTTTCTATTTTATTTTAAGTTAGTTTTATTTATTTATTTTATCTTATTTTATTTTACTCAGAGAGTCTGTGTAGCCCTGACTAGCCGCAACTTAAAGAGATCTGCCTGCCTCTGCTTCCCAAGTGCTGAGATTAAAGGCATGTACCACCATGCCCGTCCAATTTTTTTTTTTTGGTTTTTGGTCTTTTCGAGACAGGGTCTCCCTGTGGCTCCAGCTGTCCTGGAACTCACTCTGTAGACCAGGCTGGCCTTGAACTCACAAAGATCCGCCTGCCTCTGCCTCCCAAGTGCTAGGATTAAAGGTATGTGCCACCATGCCGGCTTTGTCCAATGTATTTTATTTAAATATTTTTTATTATTTATGTGTATGAATGTATTGTCTGTATTTAGGTCTGTGCACCCGTGTCATGCAAAGCTGCGAGGTCAGAAGAGGGTGTCAGACTCCCCTGGAACTGGAGTTCTCCTGGAATTGGGAGTTACGGATAGTTCTCAGCTGCCATGTGGGTGCTGGGGATCGAACCCGGGTCCTCTGCAAGAGCAGTCGGTGCTCTTAACCACTAGGCAATCTCTCCAGCCCCCTATTATTATTATTTTTTTTGGTCTTCAAGACAGGGTCTCCCTGTAGCCCCAGCTGTCCTGGAACTCACTTTGTAGACCAGGCTGGCCTTGAACTCACAAAGATCCGCCTGCCTCTGCCTCCCAAGTGCTAGGATTAAAGGCGTGCGCCACCACGCCCGGCTTTTTTTTTTTTTTATGTGTATGAGTGTATTGTCCTATAATGTACTCGAATAAGAAGATGCATCTCTCAAGTGGTTGTGTTAATGCAAGTGCCCCAGGATTTTCAGAAGAGGGTGTTCTGGAATCCCCTGTGGTAGTAGAGATATATAGCAATGGGTTCGTTAAGCTTACCATGTAGTAGCTGCTGAGAACTCAAATCCAGGTTCTAAGCCTCTGAAAAAAGCCTAGCGCACGACTTGTTTCTTAATCTCTGAGTCATCTCTCCAACCCTAAAGCCTTCTTTATTTTTAATTGGGGGTGTGGGAGGGGGCAGGGGACAGTTGTGTGAGTGCAAGTGCTTGCAGAGGCCAGAAACAAGCATCATATCCCCCTGAATAAAACTGGGCTGAGTTTTTACAGGCAGCTAGAGCAACCTGTATATCTTCAGAACTCCTGAATAAGAGTAAGTCCTCTACAACAAGTCATCACAGTTTATTCCTTTCTCTTTTTTCTTATTTTTGGTCTTTTTTGTAGGACAAGGTATCTCCGCCTCAGGTAGCAACACATACTTGGCCCTGGATTTAAAGGTCGGGTCACCACGCAATGCCTGAAAGTGTCTATAGCAGCATATGCTTATTCTTAAGGCTCAGCCAACTCCTCTCTCTCTCCCTCTCTTCTTTTTTTTTTGTTTTTTTGGTCTTTTTTCGAGGACAGGGTCTCCCTGTAGGCATCCAGCTGTCCTGGAACTCACTCTGTAGACCAGGCTTGGCCTTGAATCTCACATAGATCCGCCGGCCTCTGCCTCCCAAGTGCTAGGATTAAAGGTGAGTGCCACCACGCCCAGGGCCGCTATGTATTTTTTAAATCACTGGTTTATTAAGTTTCTGTGTGTTTCATTATTTTACAAAATTTAAAGATATATAAATCTGTCTTTTACCATGAGTATTTAGGAGTTCAACCTGAATCTGTTTTAAAAAATAAAAGCTGCTTCCTTGGCCCAATGATCACTCCTATTTTTGTCTTTCTTGAGAAACATAAGGACTCTTACTGTAGCCTCTGAAAGAGACTATGGTCCTAGAGTGAACCATTACTCTATGTAGTGAACCAGATTGTCCCTGTCTGAACTCACAGAGACTCGGGTCTGCCCCTCCGCCGCCCAGAGTGCTGCGCGTTTAAAGGTTGTTACTGTTAAAGGACAACAGATAGCTTTCCCTCACTTTAAAATCTTGCTAAATTTTGGTAAACAGCAATTTAAAGAGTGAACATGACTTTTTATCTGTGTTCCACTAATTTGGCTTGCACTATAATAGGCTACTTAGTTTAGTCCAAGCCAATTCCATTAATCTTTTGATAAGTTAGAACTCTGTGTGGAATGATTTTATTTTTGTCTTATTTCCTTTTTTTTTTTTTTTTTTTTTTTAATTATATACTGATAATGTTCGTAATTTCACGAAATTGTATGGGTCTGCATGCAAGTCTGTGCACCCGTGTCGTGCAATGCCGGAGGTCAGAAGTGGGCATCGGATTCCCCTGGAGCTGGAGTTCTCCTGGAGTTGGAGTTTCAGACGGTTCTCAGCCGCCATGTGGGTGCTGGGGATCGAACCCGGGTCCTCTGCAAGAGCAGTCGGCGCTCTTTAACCGCTAGGCCATCTCTCCAGCCCCCTTTTTTGTCTTTTTCAAGACAGGGTCCCCCTGTAGCACCAGCTGTCTTGGAACCCACTATGTAGACAAGGCTGGCTTTGAACTCAAAGCTTCACAGAGCTTCTGCCTCCCGAGTGCTGGTATTAAAGGTGTGTGCCACCATGCTGGGCGGAACAGTGCTTTTGCATCAATACCCATAACCATGAGTACACAGCAGGCGCTTAATGAAACAACACTCACCAACTGAAAACTGAAGGGGTTTCATGAATGATAATTATTCTATCCACCTCGCTTTTCAGTCACCTTTGAATGAGGATTTGACTGATGACTGAAAGTATAGCAATGGTGTTAACATGAGAACTTCATTTCTTTAACATTTCCCTCATAATGGTGCTAAAAACCACAAATCCATGTAAAGGCGGATGGTTAGAACTGACTCCACAAAGCTGTCCTCTGACCTGCACAGGTGTGTCATGGTACATATGTACACACATCATATATACAGAATAAAAATTATTTTTAATCAAAAAGAAAAAAGGGCTGTTAGACCATGAAATACATAGAAGGATCTTAATGTGTATAAATGAAAGAAGCTAGCCAGGCTTGGTGGCGTATACGTTTAGTCCCAGCAATTGGGAGGTAGAGGCAAGTGGATCTCTGTGAGTTCAAGGTCAGCCTGGTCTATACAGAGAGTTCCAGGCCAGCTGGAGCTATAGGGAGGACCTGTTTCAAAAAGACCAATAAGTAAGTAAGTAAATAAAGAAATAAAATGAAAGAAACTATCCAGAAAGGTCTCCCTGCTATATGATTTCAACCACATGGCACAATGATCTGTGCAGCTGGGCATGGAGGCACACGCCTTTAATCCTAGCACCTGTGAGGCAGAGGCAAGTGGATGTTTGTGAGTTCCAGGCCAGCCTGGTCTACATAGTTAGTTCCAGGACAGCTGGAACAGGGAGACCCTGTGTTAAAAAGACAAATAAAAGCTGGGCGTGGTGGCGCACGCCTTTAATCCTAGCACTTGGGAGGCAGAGGCAGGCGGATCTTAATGAGTTCAAGGCCAGCCTGGTCTACAGAGTGAGTTCCAGGACAGCTGGGGCTACAGGGAGACCCTGTCTCGAAAAGACCAAAAAAA
>VZQC01008455.1:449465-483320 GCA_009823505.1 Rhizomys pruinosus | reverse complement strand
AAAAAAAAAAAAAAAAAAAAAAAAAGACAAATAAAAAAAAATTTAATAGTTATGTTTATTTTCCTAAATGTGTCTGTTCCTTGCTATGTTTAGCTTCAGCTATCAATAGGGAACCTCAAGTGAGGAATTTCCTATATTAGACTGGCCTTTGGCCATGTCTGTGGGACATTTCCTACATTAGACTGGCCTGTGGCCATGTCTGTGGGACATTTCCTATATTAGACTGGCCTGTGGCCATGTCTGTGGGACATTTCCTATATTAGGCTGGCCTGTGGCCATGTCTGTGGGACATTTCCTACATTAGGCTGGCCTGTGGCCATGTCTGTGGGACATTTCCTACATTAGACTGGCCTGTGGCCATGTCTGTGGGACATTTCCTACATTAGACTGGCCTGTGACCATGTCTGTGGGACATTTCCTATATTAGACTGGCCTGTGGCCATGTCTGTGGGACATTTTCTTGATGTAGAAGGGTCCAGCTCACTGTGAGTGATGCCATCCTTGGGGAGTTGGGTCTGAACTATATAAGAAAGGTAACCGAGCAGCCGGGGAAGCAAGCCAGGAAGCAGCATTTGTCCAGTTTCTGCTTCGGTTCTTGCCTCCAGCCCCCTGCCCTAGCTTTCCATGATAATAATGTGAAACTCAAATAAATCTTTTCCTTCCCAAGTTGCTCTTGGTCACAGAGTTTATCACAGTAACAGAAAAGCTAACTAGAACATTCCCATAGACAAATGCTAATGCTATTCTCGGCCTTAATTAGAGTAGCCTCTTCTTGCAGTGAACATCAGTGAACTCAGAGATGCATGAACAAGATGTTAAGAGTAAGTGAAGCTGAAGGGCTCAGCCCTGAACAAGACCTTTACAGCACCTCCTCTAAGGCTCAGGAACACGGCCAAAGAACAGGCCAGAAAAGTCTAAGAGCCAGAAGATAGGAAGAAGAGCTGCAATGTCATCTTGTAGGCAGGACACTCCTACTGGAACCATGAGCTCACGCTCCTGTGGTTAAAGGCGCCAGGTCCCGATGAGACTGGCCCTGCCACTAGCCAGCCACGCAAGAGGGAGAGGCTTCTGGGGCCTCGCCCCTTACTGATGAACTATGGGCTACTGACATTTTTCTGGGAGAGAGGGAGTCACTGTCTTCAGCTCAGTATCCACTGGCCAGCCCATCAGGCTCCCATGGATAGTTCCAAACAAAGGCTCACACAGACAGCCCACATTAAACTCAATGGGATACAAAACAAAATAAGTCATGAATATAGGAAAGAGATTATTAGGGAAGAAAGTTGACAGGGGTAAGAGGGAAAGAAAAGAGGGTTGAAGGAAAATAATCAGAATGCACTATTTTACATACATGTATGAAACTGTCAAAGAACAAACTAATTTAAAAAACCAACAATAATTCCCTATTAATTCTAAGAAAGAGAGAGAAGAGAGAGATTCTGGGGTTGCAACAGTTTAGACTTTTCTCTCTAGCAAACTGTGTCAAGCAACATGTCACCACCCAAGATGGGGGTCTCTAGCCACCCCTGCTAGGCCTCTTCCTTCCCTGTGAGCAGGTGGACACATGCCTACCACCTGGCTGAGAAACACGTCTCTAGCGACCTTGAGTTGTAAGAGGCCACGAGGGTCCTAAACATCCTATCAGAAAACCCACTTGCCCAATCAAGTAGCTTCATTATTCTTTAAAGGAACAGCTACAGAAGATTGCTTATTTAGTGAGAACTGATCTCCAATGTGCACCCTCGAGCCTATTTATGTAATATACCTCCAATGCTCAATCCAACCCAGAAAGCGTACATGAGGAAGGAAGAGAGCTCGCCCACTGTCATGTGGGCACTGCCCATCAGCAGGCCTCCCTTGTACAGTACGGACAGCACGATCAGGTTTCCCGAGAGCCCGGCCTGCCGGAGGAAGAAAACAGAGATCAGCAGGACCAAAATCTCAGGACACAAAGTCTGGAGCCCTTTTCACATATAAAATCGCATACGAAAAGATTTTCAAGCTTTTCCAACAGTGAAGGAAATACTCAAATTTCTGTGAAAGGCTAGACAATCAGCAGCCCCTCCCCTCGGGCTTCTATTTTCCCAACTTACACAGCAAGCAAAGGAGGAAAGTGACAAGGAGGCCTCCACATGCCTCAGTCTGCTGTGCTCACAGTAGACAGCCATGCCTCAGGCCCGCTGGGGTAGAGTCCCCTGAGCTGCTATTTACCAATCCATTAATCCAGGTCGGAGTTCTCGGTTTGGAAGGACATGCCTTAGTTTTCTTTTTCTCTATTTCTTTTTCTCGGTTTGGAAGGACATGCCTTAGTTTTCTTTTTCTCTATTTCTTTTGTTTGTTTTTGAGACAAAGTATCACTATGTAGCTCTGGCTGGCCAAGAGCTCATTATACAGACTGGGCTGGCCTCTAATTTGCAACAATCTGCCTGCCTTAGCTTCCTGAGTATGCCTAACATACAAGGTGGTTTTTCATTGGACTCCTATTGGGTATTTTCTGACCAGTTTCTTATACGTCCTTGTAGAATGAACTGAATTGATTACATTTGCAGAACCCAGAAGCCTGTGTAAACACAGGTGGTGGCCCAGCCTCAAGGTCCACACAGCACAACTACTCAACACCAATGGTCCACAAAGCTGTCTGTCCATGTGCTGGGGGTGAGCACTTGACAGCCTCCCCACCCAAGCCACACACTACCTTTTCTCTGATCCTACTTACTTGTTTTCTTCTTCTTCCTCAAAAACAGCTTAAAGACCAAGAAAAAAAATTTCCAGAATGATCTACTTACTGCTCCAAAGAAGCCAGCCCGAGCGAAGGCTTCCTTTTGTGCTAGCTGCAGCAACTGATCCACATGGCTGGTGTACTTCTCCACTTCCAGCATCTCCTTTCCAAAAGCTCGGATGGTTCTTATGTTTCCAATGCGCTCCTCTGCTAGCTGTGAGAGCCCAACACATGGGAGGGGAGGACCATTACACTGCAATCTACGGCAAAATTCAGATGTGGTTCTTGTTCAAAATGCTGCCAATGGAAGGCTATGCCTGTGAAGTGCAGCCAGGTCAAAATTACATAGCAGAGTGCACAGAACAATCTGCCTTGTTGTCAAAAAATATACACTATGCCCAGGTGTGGGGGTGCACGCCTTTAATCCCAGCACTCAGGAGGCAGAGGCAGGTGGACCTCTGTGAGTTCAAGGCCAGCCTGGTATACGGAGTGAGTTCCAGGCCAGCTGGGGCTACAGGGAGACCCTGTTTCAAAGAGACCAAAAGAAAAAAATAAAAAAAAGAAATTGACACAAGAAAGGCAAGTAGCTTGTACTTATACTTCTAGCACTCAGGAGGCTGAAGCAGGAAGATTTCCACAAGTTTGAGACCAGAGTTGGACAACATTTGAGTATGAGGCCAGCCTGGACAATAAAACAAATTGGTCTGACTGAGGTGCGTGGTAACTCAGATATGGAGCACTTTGCACCTGCAGGCTGGGGTCTAGTGGGAAGACAGGAAGGTTCTTTTCTTGTGTTTTTTTCTGGTGTTGGGGATGGAAAGGAATGGAAGGTACTTTACAAACAGTTTGACATCATACATGCTGCCTGCTGCTCTGAGTCCCTTCCCTGGATACCATACACACATGGGAGGTCAGTACCTGGGTGGCCTGTGCCAAGGAGTCCTGTGTAGCTTTGGACAGTTTCCGCAGATATCGCCCATAAATCACTGCAAGGATGGATATTGGAGGCACGACACTCAGAACAAAGGTGGCCAGACTGGGCGAGACAAAAAACTGTCAAAGACAAAAGTCAAGAGGAGTTGTTTCTTGAAATAGCGAAACGTTCTTGGATCTATGATGTGTACAAAGGGGTGGAAAGAAGGCACTATTCAGGTTGGATTTTCCTGGAATCTTTATTTAATCTTTATAAAACCAAAGGTTAGCCTGCTACCAAGAACTCTGGCTAGGGCTGCTGACGGGAAAATGGTGATAGTCCATCCTCAGACCAATTCCAGTATCAGACCAGTCTTCAACAGCAGATGCTGGGATGGAATGGGAGTCTAGCAGGAAGGTCTATTCTGCTACACTGTCAGACCATACCATGAGTTCTGAATTCAGGTCTGATCGTGTCGAGGCTCTGAGTGAACGGAACCTTTCCCACCTCAATGACCAAGTCATATGGTGACCAAATCATCAAAACACTCAACATCATACACAGCTGAAACAAGGCTCTGGATGCAACTGCCATCTGATGGAGAGAGGGAGCTTTTTCCATGGTTCAGCAGTTTGGAGCCAAAGTACAGGGCTGGCTTAATGCATGGAACAGCTTCTAATCACAGCAGTGGCTCGCAGAAAAAACAGTTCTAGACTGTAGCAGAGAAAGCTTCCCTAATTCTGCAATGTGGTAACTATTTTAGACTCTTGAACACAACTAAACTCTGCCAAATGCACAGAAAATAATGCAACTGGCACAAAGTCTCCTAAAATGCTATGGTAACTTCATTCCACAGTTCATCAATGGCTCATCCTTTTTTTTTTTTCCTTGGTCTTTTGGAGACAGGGTCTTCCTGGAGCCCCAGCTGTCCTGGAACTCACTCTGTAGACCAGGCTGGCCTTGAACTCACAAAGATCCGCCTGCCTCTGCCTCCCGAGTGCTAGGATTAAAGGCGTGCCCACCACGCCGGCCTGCTTCTTTCCTATAGGTGCCCTTTCCTTTGGCTTTGTTTTGTTTTTCTTCTTTGAGACAGGGTCTCCCTATAGCCTCAAATGGCCTGGAACTTGCTATGTAGACTATCTTTCACAAACATCCACTTGGCTCTGCCTCCAAAGCACTGGGACTAAAGGCATGCACCACCACACCTGGTTTTTTTTTCTTTTTATTTTTTTTTAATTTTTTTTATTAATTTTATTTATTTATGTATGTGTATGAATGTACTGTCTGCATGCAAGTCTGTGCACCCGTGTCGTGCAATGCCGCAGAGGTCAGAAGTGGGCGTCGGATTCCCCTGGAGCTGGAGTTCTCCTGGAATTGGAGTTTCAGACAGTTCTAGGCCGCCATGTGGGTGCTGGGGATCGAACCCCGGTTCTCTGCAAGAGCGGTCGGCGCTCTTAACCGCTAGGCCATCTCTCCAGCCCCTTTTTTTTCTTTTTAAAGTACAGTCTCATGTAGCCCAGACCGGCCTCAAGGATGACCTTGAATTTCTGATTCCCCTACCTTTACTTACACTGTTATGGGATTATAGGCACATCCGACCATGCCAGATTTATGTGATACTGGAGATTGAGCCCAGGGCTTAATGCATGGTAGGCAAACATTCTACCATACCTACCTAGTAGAATAAATTACATCCCTGGCCCTCCTTTTGCTTTCTAAGCCTGTACCATGGATCGTATTCACAAGTTGTGCTGGGTTCCGCTGGCCAGCAGGGCTGGACAGAGCACAAACACTACATGGAGAGTAAGTTGAGATGGGGCTAAGTCTATAGAGATGGGCAGGACGGCTGCAGAACACTGGCGACCTTGCTGGAGCACAGTCTACTAGACACAAAATGAAGTCTACACTCCTCCAACCTGCCATTCAGTCCCCAAGGGGCTTCTCCTCCTGACATTCTTGGCTCTCTTTAAACCCTGGTTTCACCTGTCCTTGGGGGCTGCCACTCTCTCAGTGACACTCCAGAGGGATGCAGACCAGGCTGGAAGAGGTGATCCCAATGCCCCACAGTCTGGGGCAATGTTCTTGGTGCTGTATGTTCACAGAATGATAAGAGCATCTTACTTCAAGCCCCTCAGGCCTGAAAGCTCTGCCCTGACAGAAAGTACCAAGGGGCGGTGGCTGACATACCATCATGCCAACGCCAACAGAGGCCTGGGCCACAGCCCTCAGTCCATCCGAGAGGTTTTCAGTCACTGACCGCCCCAGGAGGGCAGTGTCTGAGGAGAGGCGGTTAATCAATTCTCCTGTGCGGGTCTTGTCAAAGAAAGCAACCTCTTGCTTCAGGATGGAGGAGAATAGTGAGGTGCGCAGCCTGTTCACAATGTTCTGACCTGCAAAGCAAACACAACAGCTCACAGTGGGTGCAGCCACCTTTTGGGGCAGCCTCCAGCAAGCTGTTCAGCCTGGCATCAAATGTGGTTTGTGGCTGGAGCACACAAACTCAGTAGATCCTAACACAGGATAGACTCACACAGGCCCTGGCACATTAACTTCCTGTTAGTAACTACAGACTGTGGACAACAGGAGGTGAAACAGTGGTAAAGAAAGATACAAGCAGGAGAGATGGCTCAGTCGTTAAAGGCTCAGGCTCACACATAAAAGAAAAGTAATAGGCCGGTGAGATGGCTCAGCAGGTAAGGCCGGTGAGATGGCTCAGCAGGTAAAGCTGGTGAGATGGCTCAGCAGGTAAGGCTGGTGAGATGGCTCAGCAGGTAAGGCCGGTGAGATGGCTCGGCAGGTAAAGCACTAAAGCACAAGCTCAGCCTGACTTCAGTCCCTAGAACCTACGTGAAGGTAGGAAGAGAGAACTGATTCCATGAATGCCTCCCTCTAAACTCACTGCGTCCAATGACAGACAGACAGACAGACAGACAGACAGACAGACACAGATAACGTACTTTACTAGCTGGGAAGACATGGAATGGATCCTAGACTGTCAGTGCTAGGGAAAGGCTCTGCCTGCTGACTAGAGCTCTCCAAAGAAATGTCACTCAGGGTCTCATCCCAGGACAGAGTAAGGCAGGCTGAGAAGCCAGAGT
Source organism: Rhizomys pruinosus (assembly GCA_009823505.1). Classification (NCBI taxonomy): domain Eukaryota; kingdom Metazoa; phylum Chordata; class Mammalia; order Rodentia; family Spalacidae; genus Rhizomys; species Rhizomys pruinosus. The sequence goes on along the minus strand of VZQC01008455.1, from coordinate 476,590 downwards.
GCCAACCTGGTAGGGCCTTCTCTTAAGACAGATGTGGCCTCTGCCACCTGCTGAAGCCCAACCATACATAAGGAAGCAGAGAAGAGAGTGCTGGACTGAGAACACGTATAATACCATCCTGTCCAGATCCCATTAAATATGATTCCACAAAGAGACTGGGGCCTAGAGCAGTGAAACTTACAGCCCTGTGTCATCTTTGGTGTGATTCAGCCCCTGGTGAGACAGACCTGAAGACTGCATGAGGTAGACACGGATGGTGTTGGCAGCAGCACCAAACAGGAACACGGCGGTGAGCCCAGCACAGAGGCGGGTCAGGCTGTCACTGTAGTCCACACTGGGGTTGGTGTAGATGACATCAATGATCTTTCCCAGGAAGAAAGGGGCAGACATGGTGATGACACTGGACACTGTGAGGAACCCGACAGCAGCTGGAAGACAGGGGCTACATTCAGGCTCAGATGGCAGCAAACGACAGGTGCCAAGCATACAGGGCCTCAGACCATGCTGGCCTCAGTGATAGGGGCTTGTTCCCCTTCACCAATGGACCCTACTAAAGGGATGACCAGAGGGTTTCAGACTGAGGAAAAGCAAGGTAGCTATAAGGAAGTGTATGTGCCCAACTAGACAAAAGGACTTAGTGGGCTGTTCATTCCTTCCTTGCTAAGAATACTCAAGGCCAACAGGGAACCTTTGCCTGGCCTACCCCAACTGCTGGCCTTGGTACCCCTCTAACATCAGACTTCTCTTGCAGTCTTGCTGCATGCGGTTACTGCTTAGCATTTAACTGTAACTTAGCTCAGTACTCAGATGATTGTTCAGGTAAGGTTGTCTTTTTCCTGGTTTTTGTTTTCAGATTTTTTTTTTTTGTCTTTTGAGATAGGGTCTCCCTGTAGTCCCAGCTGGCCTAGAACTCGTTATGTAGATCAGGCTGGCCTTCAACAAACAAAGATCTAAGTGCTGGGATTAAAGGCATGAACCACCACACCTGGCTGTTTTCAGAATTTTTGAGACAATGTCTCACTCTGTAGCCCAGGCTGGCTTCAAACTCACTATGTAGATCAGGCTGCCCTTGAACTGTTGGTAATACTGCCTTAGCCTCTTGAATGCTGGGGTTACAGGTATGTACTACCATGCCCCGCTTAAAGTTATTGATGCCTAGTATGTCAACAGCCTTCTACATAATCTTTGGAGAGTGGTTCCCAGGATTCATTATGCATGTAGCATGTCCCTTCTTAGTATTATTGCTCTGGGGAATAAAGCATGATATGAAAAAAGGAGGAATGTCAAAAATACCAAAAAAAAAAAAAAGCTGTGGTGGGTGCAGTGCTATTAATTCTAGCGCTTGGGCAAGAGGCAGGTGGATCTCTGTGTTCAAGGCCAGCCCCGGTCTATAGAGTGAGCTCCAGGCAGCTGGGAGACCTGTCTCAAAAACAAAAACAACAACAACAAAAAAAGGAGGAATGTAACTGTCCATGTACCTGAACAACAAAGGGGACAGCAGCTTAACAGAAAATTCTAAGAAAAATCAATCTGGAAGAACTCGTATCACAGACACATAAAGGCAGCAGGAATGTAAACAAACAGAAACCTCTGGGCATTTTGTTTTTTCTATTAGGGACTGGCAAAGGTCCTGCCTTTGGTATTCTTAAGGCTGTGGAAAGGCGGTGGGAACACACACTGGCACAGGTCAGGAGCATGACCCTACCCGCACAGCTCAGTCGTAAGTGAATACTCCTTTGAAAAGTAATGCCACTTTTGGGAGTTTCACTTACACATTTCCATATGAAGTACCCCCCCCCAAAAACATTCAAGGAAGTATATCATAGCATTGCTTATACCAGCAAAAGAATAAAGTATCTGAGGGGGCTGGAGAGATGGCTAGCGGTTAAGAGGGCTCGCCTAGAAGGCCGGTGTCCAATTGGCGGCGAGACCCGTCTGAAACTACCAATGCCAGGACCGACCTGGACCAGACCTTACAACAAATGTCCAGTTCCGGCTGGTATCCGAGACCTCTTCTGACCTCCGGGCATTGCAGACACGGGTGACAAACCTACATGCAGACAGTACATTGATACATACAGAAAAAAAAAAAAAAAAAAAAGAATAAAGTATCTGAAACACCTCTACACAGAACAAGTTAGAAAATTTACTTATAAATATTAAGTAATTATGAAAAGGAATGACGAAGCCGGGCGTGGTGGCGCACGCCTTTAGTCCTAGCACTTGGGAGGCAGAGGCAGGCGGATCTTTGTGAGTTCAAGGCAGCCTGGTCTACAGAGTGAGTTCCAGGACAGCTGGGGCTACAGGGAAACTCTGTCTCGAAAAGACAAAAAAAAAAAAAAAAAGAATGACGTAATATCTTAAGAATTATGGGGGGGAGACGCCATAACGCGCCAGGCCAGGTGTCACAAAGGTTTTGATATGAGAGAGCTTTCTTGCCTCCCCCCCATAGAACAAGGAGAAATATGAATGATGAGGTCGCTCCCCACTGTAAATTGGAGACAACTATTGTAGAGGTAATCTCTTATAAAACCGGTAAAAACTGCTTTCTTAATTGACTACTAGACATGGAGACTGTGGAAGGGATACTCTCTGTTCAGAACCAAATATATACTAAAGTCCTAGGGCTATGCACTCAGGCAAAATATATATAATACAGAGCTCTGACATCAGCAATGGATTGTTCTACCAGGTGGATGTTGGCCAGGGATCCAAGGCCCCACAAAAGGTAAGGGCTCCTTGCCTCTAAGCTGGGATACCTATAGGAGGAGGCAATAACCCTGCTGCCGAAGACCTGACGTTAACATGGGAGGTTGTATTGAGACCACACATGCAAGTGTACAGATGGCCTCTGAACCAGAGAGTGTTACACAAAGGCACTAAACCAATAAAGCAAATGGGCCTCCTGAGTCAAGCAAAACTCCACCGTCGCACCAGCTACACCTCACCTGCCTGGAATACTGTGCAGCAGAGCAGCCATGTCTGTATATCCAAATCTATTGGCTATTGGCTCCCCTTGGAGAATAACCCAAGGTGATGCACAGCTTACATCCCTAACGGTTAGGAATGTTATAAGACAGTAACCGTCATATTAACAGGGGGAAAATTGTAAATTCATGGATTAACATATCCAAACATGTCTAGTGTACTAAAGTAACCACCATAACTATTAGTGCTGCTAAATATATATTCTAATTGCTTGTTCTTCATTAGTAGGATCGAAAGGTTATTCTGGACAAACTGTCAGCTCATGAAAGGAAACAGCCAGAATGACCAGAGTCCAAGTTAACAGCTCCAAGAGAGAGTGGACTGTTTTACCTCTCATCCATCTGTGCCTTTTCTAAGCCTAGGGAACACTGCGGAAGAGGGGGCGTGGTAGAATGTAAGGGCTGGATTGGGGTGAATGGTGAAACTACAGCAATGTGTTGGAACTCATTGATACTTGATTGAACAAAAAACCTGTCACCACTGGATGTGGGGCTGTAGGTTTGGGCAAAACACAGCCTGCAATAAGGTTTTGCATGAAGGATGCTTGTACTCATGGATTATCACTCTTTATAGCTAAAAATGAAAAAAAAAAAAAACTGAGAGAAAGATGCGAGTTATGGCAAAAATTGATGATTTTAGGCTTGCGGGTTGTACGCGTGACGGGAGGGCATTCATAACGGTGCATCCTTATAAAAAGGCTTGAAATTACGGCTCTTGGAACGTATGATGGAAATAGATACATAAATAGATTATTGATTACCGTCCAGATCATTACAATTTTCAAAATAAAAAAAAAATCATACCCAGAAAAAAAAACAGAATCTAATTGGCGGGTGTGGTGGGCAGCCGACCTTATCTCCAATTGACATGCTTGAACTTTTAATCCTATGCCTTTGGGAGGCAGAGGCAGCAGATATTTGTGAGTTCAGGCAGTTGCGTTCAGGCGAATTCCAGAACAGTGGGGCTTACACGGGAAATTTGGATTGAAAAGACCATAACAAAAAAAAAAAAAAAAAAAAAGAATCTACATGGAACAATTCAGCAAGAAATACTGCTGAAGCCAGGCCAGGTAGTGCAGATCTGTGATATGCAGGGCAGTGATGCAGGAAGATCTCAAATTCAGACCCAACCTCAGCTACAGGGTGAGTCCAAGGCCAGCCTAAACAACTTAGTAAGACACTATGTCAAAATAAAAAATAAAGGGCTGGCGAGGCGGCTGAAAACCGTCTGTAACTCCAATTCCAGAAGAACTCCAGTTCCAGGGGAATCCGAGACCCTCTTCTGACCTCCGGGGCATTGCACGACATGGGTGCACAGACCTACATGCAGACAGTACACTCATACGCATATGAAAATAATAATAAATTAAAAAAAATAAATTGTGAAAAAAAAAAAGAGCATTGGGTGCTCTTGCAGAGGATCTGAGTTCTATTTCCAGCACCCACATGGCAGCTAACAACCGTCTATAACTCCAGTTCCTGGGGATTTAATGACCTCTTCTGACCTCCACGGGCACTGCATGACGTGGGTGCACTTACATGCATGCAGGTAATATATTTATACACATAAAAAAAATTTAGACGTCTTTGATGGAAATGTTAACTCCCTTCCTCCTCCCTTTACATGAGACTGAAATATTCTAGAAGAATAACAGAAACTGGCCGACGTTCCTTCTAGGTGTGGTTCTGGGTGGCTGGGTACCAGGCAGCTTTCTTTCTCTGGGCTTGTTTGGTTTGGCATAAGAGACCTCTTAGGAACCTTACTGACAAGACCCCCGGTGGACACTATCAGTGAGTCTAGGAGGTAGCTTCCCTGTCCCCACTCTGCACAGAGCAGTGCTTCTTTCTCCTTGGGCTGCATTCACACCTCAGATAAAGAGATCGTTTTCATGTAGGCCTGGGAGAGCGCAGACAGCAGTGGTGTCAAGCAGCAAGCAGACCCCTGGGAAGGAGGGAAGCAAGCTTTCAAGCAGGGAACAGGTCTTGTCTTTATTCCTAAACCACCTCCTCAGAAGGCCTCCTCTGGGGCTTCACTTAAAATGCAGTCACCTGACAGCTTCCTACTTCATCTGTGCTAGCTCCCTCCTGGCATACTATCACCAGCTGTGTCAGGACATAAAAGGTCTGTCTGTTTTGCTAACTGCTCAAACTCCAGCACCCTTAGCCACAGGGCTCAGCAGAAGACACCTGCTGAATGGATGAAATCAGATTGAGCTGGACTTTGGAAATCCTTATCAGAGCAAAGTCCTTTGCCAGCTCAACAAGGAAGGTCAGACCAGGCCACTCAGAGAGTCCACACACCAGGATAAAAAAACCCATAATTGGCCAGGTGTGCTGGTGCATGCCTTTAATCCCAGCAAAGTTCAAGGCCACCTTGGTCTACGCAGTGAGTTCCAGGACAGCTGAGGCTATAGGGAAACTGTGTCTCAAAAAGACTGTCGTCTCCCCCCGCAAACAAAACGAAACAAAACATAATGAAGTCAGGCAGGGTGGCATGTGCATTTAATCCCAGCACCCAGTGGCAGAGGCAGGTGGATCTTTGTGAGTTCAAGGCCAGCCTGGTCTACAGAGTGAGTTCCAGGACAGCTGAGGCTATAGGGAAACTGTGTCTCAAAAAGACTGTCGTCTCCCCCCGCAAACAAAACGAAACAAAACATAATGAAGTCAGGCAGGGTGGCATGTGCATTTAATCCCAGCACCCAGTGGCAGAGGCAGGTGGATCTCTGTGAGATCCAGGCTAGCTTGGTCTGTCTACATAGCAAATTATCAGGGGCTACAGGAGACCCGTCTGGAAAAGAAATATAATAAAAATGAAAGAAATCAAAGAAAAAAATCGGGGAAAAAAAAAACCCTACAAAATATGATTATAAGTTGGGTATGGCACACCTGTAATCCTATCCCAGCTCAAGGTGAAGGCAAGAGTATCAGGATTTCAAGGTCATCTTTTTTTTTTTTAATTTTTTATTATTATTTATTTATTTTTGTATGTGTATGAATGTACTGTCTGCATGCAGGTCTGTGCACCCATGTCGTGCAATGCCGCGGAGGTCAGAAGAGGGTCTCGGATTCCCCTGGAACTGGAGTTCTCCTGGAATTGGAGTTACAGACGGTTCTTAGCCGCCATGTGGGTGCTGGGGATCGAACCCGGGTCCTCTGCAAGAGCGTCGGTGCTCTTAACCGCTAGGCTATCTCTCCAGCCCCCTCAAGGTCATCTTTAACTACATTGGAAGTTCAAGGTCAGCCTAAGCCAAACCAACACAACCTATAATCCCAATCTAACTTTAGGGTAATGTGTACCTGGGGAGGGGTCGTTTCCTTTCCATGTGGTAAAGCTGGGGAACTTGTTCCCAAGCACCATACTCCCTTGGGACAGTGACGGGGCAAGGAGTATCTGACTCTGGCTCCACCCAGCTCAGCCCTAACGACCTGGGAGAGGCCGTCCTGAAGACTGAAGATCAGGCCAAAATTCCTGAAGAGCAGCCAAGCAAGGTCAGGCTCTCCATCCCCTCTAGGTTTTCTTTCTTTTTAAAAATTTTCAAAAACAAACAAACGCCCGGTGTGGTGGCACACACCTTTAATCCTAGCACTTGGGAGGCAAAGGTGGGTGGATCTCTGTGAGTTCAAGGCCAGTCTGGTCTACATAGTGAGCTCAAGGCCAGCTGGGACTAAAGGGAGACCCTGACTCAAAAAGACAATTAAAAAAAAAGTTTTTGTTTTGCCAGGGCATGGTGGTGCATGCCTTTAATCCCAGCACTCAGGAGGCAGAGGCAAGCAGATCTCTGTGAGTTCAAGGCCAGCTTGGTCTACACAGTGAGTTCCAGGACAGCTTGGTCTACACAGTGAGTTCCAGGACAGCTGGGGCTACAGGATGACCTTGTCTCAAAAAGACCCCCCCCCAATTTTTTTTTAGATTTGTTTTCTGTGTATTGCCTGCATATGTGGACGTGAAGACCCTGGAGCTGGAGTTACAGATGGTTGTTAGCCGCCATGTGGGTGTTATGATTTCGAAACTGGATCTCTGCAAGAGCAGCCTGTGCTCATAACTGCTGACCTTCTCTCTAGCCCTAGTTCCCTTTTTTCTCTTTCCTTCCTTCCCTTCTCTTCCTCCCTCCCTTTTCAGACAATGCCTTGTATAAGTCTTGCTGGTCTGGAACTCACTATATAAATCACACTGGCCTGGAACCGGCAGTGATCTTCCTGCCTCTGCCTCCCAAGAGCCGGGATTACTGGCTTGTGTTACTATGCCAGGTGTCTCTATTTCTCTAAATCACATGAAGAATATGCATTTTATGTGATGCTCCTGGTTCCAACAGAGTGTTTTTTTTTTGTTGTTGGTCTTTTTCAAACAGGGTGTCCCTGTAGCCCCAGCTGGCCTGGAACTCGGAGATCCATCTGCCTCTGCCTCCCAAGTGCTAGGATTAAAAGTGTGTGTCACCACACCTGGCCCAACTAAATTCGTACATAGTAATGATATTTATGCAAAGATGTTGTGGTGCATATCTGGAATTCCAGCACTCAAAAGGCAGAGCCACTGCAAGTTCCAGGCTAGCCTGGTCTACATAGCCAGGTCCAGGCCAGAGTTACACAGTGAGACCCTTTCTGAGAAAAAAAGAAAAGGTAGAGGGGGGCATTTATATTTAGTGGAATCCAAACTCCTCTAGCCATCCCATCATGTTTACCCTTTTATGAGACAGGGCCTCATGTACCCAGACTTCAAACTATCTATGTAGCCAAGGATGACCCTAAACTCTGAATCCTTCTGCCCCTACCTCCTGCTTCTGAATGGTGTGATTAAGGACTGCATCAATGCCCAGTTTTATGCAATGCTGGGACAAAGCAGGGTTTTCTGTATGCTATAAGAGCACTCTACAAACAGAGCTACACCCCAGGTTTACTATTTTATCTACCCTTTTAGATTACAAAGTGAATGTAAATAGAGCCGGGTGTGGTGGTGCATACCTTTAATCCCAAACTCCTGAGGCAGAGGCAGGTGGATCTCTGTGAGTTCCAAAACAAAGAACAAAACAAAACAAAACACCAAAGTGAATGTAATGGATTCTGGGACCAAAGTTCTGCCACACAGGGCTGTGGCATTTCCGGTTCTATCCCCAGGCCCTGGACCTTAGCACACTGCAGTCTGGAATCCCCACCTTCCCCTACACTACAGCTGAGCTCGCACTGTCCCCTTGACCTGGAGGACCCCAGTAGCTTCTCCGACTGACATATTCAAGCATGTGTCCATTACTCTTGTCCCAGTGTTCAGAGGGCACAGGCGGCAAATGCAGACTGCGCCACAGGCTTCGGTAGATAGGTAGATACTTAGCTGTGGGAGGTTAGGTCTGGGGAGTAGAGGGTCAGGAAGGTAAGAGACAATAAGGCCAGAACCCTGGCTCTGCCACTGAGCTGTCTGATATAAAAAGAGCCATTCAATTCTCCCTTCCTCAGTTTCTCCTATAAATGGCAGTAAGGGCAGTATCTCCTTGTAGAGCTACTGTGAGCAGATCAGAGCACACAGAAACCATCTGGCACAGTGCCCAGTAGCCAGTGACCAGGAATGGCAGTTTTATCCTTTGCCATGCCTGTCATTACAGAAATGACCTGTGCTCCAGCTTAGTTCAGGGGGGCTTATCCAGCTGTCCCCTCTCTGAGTGAAACAAGGGACCAGGAGAAAAGGCAGGGTAACCAGTTGTTTGCAGACATTTGGGGATCTGGGAAGTCAGGGAAGCACGTTCAGGGATGAAGTGGATATGCAGGGCCCAGGGTGGGAGGCGGTGGGAAAGCTGATGAAGCGATCCTAAGCTGAGGGAAGGAAGAAAAGAAATGGGGGAGGGGGGCGATGGACTAGAAGGAAGCAGAGCAGGAGACAGGGGGCTCAAGAGATGCCTGGACCCTGGAGCAGCTTCCATGTCCCGGGCTAGTCTTGTGCCCTCACCCCCTGTTCTAGTAGACCGCTGTCCTTTCTGGGCACCAGGAAGGAGCAGTGGTGGGTGTTCTCTATCCTCTCAACATAGTCACGGTGGGCACTCCACAGGCACTTCTACAAAAAAGACACAAACTCAGCCATTATTCCAGGCAGGCATCATGTTCTAAGACTCAGCCTTTTTCAGTAACTCAAGGGAACACCAGACCTGAAGCCGGCACACCTGCACTGTAGGAAACCCTGGGGAAGCCCAGTGTACCGTCACAACCTAGCCAGTCCGCCTGAATCTATGCCAGCACTGTCGGAAACACTGGGGGAGGGGGAAAGAGTACACCATCCACCGTCTAACCAGTCTAGTTAGAAGCCTGCCCCTGGGAGCCAGCACTCAAAGGACCTCTAAGCTGACAGCATCTTCTCATGGCACAGCACACTGGGGCCCATAGCTTACTGAGTCTAAGCCCAGTCTCCTATCTGCTCAGCACACAGGAAGCCTGGAGAAGTACACACCCTGATGCTCATGGGCTCAACACTTTCTGAGGCTCCCGGTCACCAAAGTGATAAGAGGAAGAGTTATCAGTATAAAAGAAGGGCTGTGCTGCAGACCTAGTGATAGCAAGACAGCTGTAATCCTCAAGCAGCAGGTCCAGGCCCAGAAGGACAGTAATCATGCTGCCCCTGCTCTGGGCAAGTGACTGCAGACATTCCAAACAGCAAAGTCTTCTGGGGAATAAGTGCTGGAGAGGAGACAGAAAGGATCACTACTGAAACACAAACATATTTTGGGAATAGGATCTGTGGCATTTTTTTCACTTCTAAAATTAACAAATATTGGGATTCATATTCATTCCATCTATCTGTCTGTGACTCCCTGTAGCCCCAGCTGTCTTGGCACTTGCTATGTAGACCAGGCTGGCCTTGAGATTTACCTGCCTCTGCGTCCCGAGTGCTGGGATTAAAGGCATAAGTCACCATACCCAGCTGGAATTTTTCCCTCTGCTTCTGGGGGCTCTTTATAAAGAAATAAAGAGAGGTATGATGGCTCCTGTCTATATAACTCAGGACTGAGAGGCTGAGGCAGAAAGACTGCTGAGCCTGAGATCAGCTTGGGCTACAAAGTAATATCCTGTCTCAAAAAAACAGAAAGAACAGGGCGTGGTGGCACATGCCTTTAATCCTAGCACTTGGGAGGCAGAGGCAGGCAGATTTTTGTGAGTTCAAGGCCAGCCTGGTCTACTGAGCGAGTTCCAGGACAGCTGGGGCTACAGGGAGACCCTGTCTCAAAAAGACAAAAAAAAAAAAAAACCAAACAGAAAGAGACACAAACCCACACAATTGATCCACACCTGCAGCATTTCAGAGATGGACAGCATCTGAGGCAGCTCTTAGCATGATCAGTTACAGATTAATGCTGACTCCAACTCCTTAATTCCACCAATACCAACATCCAGACTGGCTTCTGAAAAAAGTACTAGCTTTATAAAGAGCTTTTCATCAAACTTTCTCAAAACAAAGGTTTACTTACTTAAAAAGCTTTTATGAAATCCTAATACTTAGTAGGTTGAGACAAGAGGATCTCAAGTTGGAGGCTTTCTAAGGCTATAGCAGGAGCCTGTCACAAACCCACTAGCATGTCAACCACAGGGTTACTTCTCAAATCACACATCTGATGTTTTCGAAAGGCAGACTGAAATGGCTCTGACCATGAAAGGTGGTGCTTGTTGTTCTGCCTTGTTTAAGGCATGCTTTGTATTGTATTGTCATGGCAGGACATGTGGGGACAGGTAACAGGATCACAGAGATGACAGGCGTGGGGAAGGTGGGGAAGGGCTGGGCTGGGCACCACTAACTTGCAAAGCCCGACTCCTGAAAACCTGGACATCTGGAGTTTCTTTCAGTAGCAGAAGCTTGGGTTCCTGCCTCAGCCCCAAACAGTCTGGGCACACCCACCTGCCCAGGGTCTCCAGGCACCTCTGTATACACTCTGCTCTGCCACCCTCATATACTAGGAGCTACAGACAGAAATGAATCAGACACAGCCTGCTTCCATCACCATAGCCCAGTGAGACCCACTGTCTCAAGAATATCTTTTAAACCCAAGTTTGGTAGCTCACACCTCTAATTCCAGAACTTGGGAGAAGTAGACAGGAGACTTAAAGTCATCCTCAACTAGCTAGAGAGTTTGAAGCCAGCCTGGACTACACAAAACTGTGTCTCAATAAAACACAGGGAAAAAAAAAATCTTTCAAGACAGCAAAGGACCTTTTCCATCAAGATCTGCAACAGCCACAGTGAGCTGTCTCCTTATACCTAAAAACACCAAGAACCCCTAACTCCTGTAGATGGCACATGACCTTGCTCCATGGGCATTGTGTCCTAAGCCTTTAATCCCTCCCAGAGGGCACTCTGTATAACAAGGAACTCAGGGCCTGCCTGTTTCAAGTATGGTATGGCAGCGGTTAAGAGTGAGGTCTGCTCTTGCAGAGGACCCAGGTTCCATTCCCAGCACCCACATGGCCGCTAAGAACCACCTTTAATCCTAGCACTCAGGAGGCAGAGGCAGGTGGATTTCTTTGAGTTCAAGGCCAGCCTGGTCTACAAAGTGAGTTCCAGGGCAACTGGGGCTATAGGAAACCCTGTCTCAAAAAAAAAAAAAAAAAAAGTATGGTATGGCAAAGTCCCTCCTTTTGCAAAACCCTTGTATCTATCTCCGTTCCAGAGATTTCCCTGTCCACTAAGCTAGCCAGGGTAATCCCACAGGAGGGCAAAATTCAGAGCAAATTAAGATTTAGAAAACCGGGGCTGGAGAGATGGCCTAGCGGTTAAGAGCGCCGACCGCTCTTGCAGAGGACCCGGGTTCGATCCCCAGCACCCACATGGCGGCTGAGAACCCGTCTGTAACTCCAATTCCAGGAGAACTCCAGTTGCAGGGGAATCTGACACCTTCTTCTGACCTCCGCGGCATTGCACGACACGGGTGCACAGACCTACACGCAAAACAGTACATTCATGCACATAAATAAATAAAATTAAATTAAAAAAATTAAAAAAAATTTAGAAAACCTTTAAGAACCTCTAGATATCAGCAGACCCTTGCTCCAAGCATTCGTCAAATACAATGCTACTATTTAGATCGTGTTTCAAAAAACAGCCATTCTGACTTATTTTAAAAGGTGTTCAATTAATTACTGTCTAATTTCGTATCTTTTCTTTTTCCTTGACAGAGGTTCTCACTATATGGCCCTTGCTGGCCCAGAACATAGGGAGTTCCACCTGCCTCTGCCTCCCGAGTCCTGGGATTAACGATGTGCACCACAAGATCCCCACGGCCAATGAATGCGTGGTCCTGATTAGGGGGTCACTCACTACTTATCACTGGCGACGGGGGGGGGGGGCAATAGTATAGGGCTCACACTCTTCGGTTTCACCATGTAAAATACTGCTGGCTGCTTGATACTGCCTACTCCTAGTGATTTTTTTTTAATGCATAATACAAACTAGGTATGGTTTTTGTAGAAATACTAGCTAGAAATACTTTTTCATTAAGTAGTAGCTCCCACCTCATTCTGAGAGTCCCCCAAACAGACGCTGTCAAGAGGCTGGTGGGGACTGATCTAAAGACTCAGGCAACAGGCTCCGCTGACCTCAGAGGAGGCGCGCCGGTCAGTCAGGAAAACGCACTCCCAAGCCTTCCAATAGGTGCCGGCCTGACCTCAACGCCTTAGGCCAGTCCTGGAGTCGCACCTGCAAGGCCAGCGGCCGCCCACCGCTCACAGGAACCCGGGGCTCCTACCTGCCAGCCTCCCGCGCTCGGGGCGCACCAGCTCCAGTAGCTTCCAGGCCTCCGAGCGCCCGGTCGCCGCGGGCCGCTGCCCCGAGTTGTCTGCAAGATCTTGTGCTCCGGTGGCCGCCTCGGGGCCGCTCCGGAGCCGGGAGAGCGGGGGATGCGTGGCGCGCGGGGACGCGGCCCACCGCCCCAGGGCGCGTGCCAGGCCCGAGCCTCCGGGCAGCCCCAGCAGCGGAGCTGAAAAGCCCGGGGTCGACGCGCGCGCTGGCGACGCCCACGAGCGCACTAGCGGAGTCCACTCCCGGGCCAGCCGAGTCCGCGAACACGCAGCCGGGGCCCACGAGCGCACGGCCGGGCCCCGGCGCGCGAGCAGCAGCAGCGGCCAGGCAGGGGGGCCGCTCATGGCGTAGCTTCTACCCCGAGCGCCTCACCCGCCGGCCGGGCAGCGAGACCCGGGACCCTCCCGGCCCGGCCCGTGCACGGGGCGGGGACACCACGGCGCCCGCCCCATCAGGCAGCGCCCGGGCCGCGCCCTCCGCCCCGCACGACTCACACTGGGCGGCACCGGGCCGGTGCCCGGAGCGCCCGCCCTGCCGGGACCCTGGCTTGAGCGTCCACGCCTGCGCACTGCGCGCGGGAGCTTTTTTTGCGCTCCGGTACCCTAGTGCGTGCGAACGTGAGGAGGCCGAGCCCTTTTTCGCGCCGATGACCGATGGAGAGCGCAGGCGCGGAGTACAGCAGCTGGAAACCCTGACCCGGGCTGAAACACCTGACGTGGTGTATTCTGTTCTCCGGGTTCCCTTAACACAACTGCACAGCACCGGCCGTGGTGCGGCCCGCGGGCCGGGAAGATTCGGCCGCTTTGAGAAGGTCGGCGCAACCCGCGCACGTGCTTTGCTCAGGCTGCGGAGGCCGGGACTCTGGGACTCCAGGCTCTGTACCGCGCGGAGATCCGGAGAGCAAAGCGCGGCCCCGCGTGCAGCGGAGGGAGGCGCGGGGCCAAGAACGGGAAGTGTTTGTGGACTCATCCGTAGTTCACTGGACAGACACTCGACTCGGTGAAAACTGTATGCGTTTACAAAACAAAATCCTCATTAGAAGTATTTCAGTTCAAGCCGGGTGTGGTGGCGCATGCCTTTAATCCTGGCACTTGGGAGGCAGAGGCAGGCGGATCTTTGTGAGTTCAAGGCCAGCCTGGTCTACAGAGTGAGTTCCAGGCCAGCTGGGGCTACAGGGAGACCCTGCCTCGAAAAGACAAAAAAAAAAAAGTATTTTAGTTCAGTATGTCTACAAAGCAAAATGAATGCAAAGAAATATCCTTAAGGAACCAAACACCAGAATTTCAAATGCAGTCTCTATTCCCGAATTTGCAAGATTCTGTCTCTTTACCCTAATCTCAACCCTGGAAAAGGTTTTTTTATGAAAATAGGAGAGGGGCGGAGGATATAAGTCAGTTGGTAGAGGGTTGGTTTTCTAGGCTTCAGGTCGTGGGTTCAGTCCCCACACAAGCAGTTAACAGCTGGTGGTTGTTTGCAGATTTTATTTTTTTTGGGGGGGGGTGTTTTTGAGACAGGGTCTCCCTGTATCTCCAGCTGGCCTGGAACTCATTCTGTAGACCAGGCTAGCCTTGAACTCACAGAGATCCGCTTGCCTCTGCCTCCCAAGTGCCAGGATTAAAGGCATGTGCCACCACGCCTGGCCGTTAGCAGATCTTTTAAAAATAATTTGCTTTAATAATTTTCCATATTGATGTGGATTAGTGACTTAGATTTTCACCCTTCAAACTAGTGCCTCAGGCCTGGAGAGATGGCTCAACGGTTAAGAGCACTGACTGCTCTTGCAGAGGACCCGGGTTCAATTCCCAGCATCCACAAGGCGGTTAAGAACTGTCTTACGCTGGGCGTGGTGGCACACATCTTTAATCCCAACACTCGGGAAGCAGAGGCAGATGGATCTCTGGGAGTTCAAGGCCAGCCTGGTCTACATAGCAAGGTCCAGCCAGCTGGAACTAAAAGGAGACCCTGTCTCAAAAAAAAAAAAAAAGGTATTCAAGCAGGGGGCTGGAGAGATGGCTCAGCGGTGCTGGTTAAGAGCACTGACTTCCTGGGGGCTGGAGAGATGGCCTAGTGGTTAAAAGCACCGACCGCTCTTACAGAGGACCCGGGTTCGATCCCCAGCACCCACATGGCGGCCAAGAACCGTCTGAAACTCCAATTCCAGGAGAACTCCAGTTCCAGGGGAATCCGACACCCTCTTCTGACCTCCGCGGCATTGCACGACATGGGTGCACAAACTTGCATGCAGACAGTACATTCATACACATACAGAAATAAATAAAAACTTAAAAAAAATTAATAAAAAAAAAGAGCACTGACTTCGGGGAGACCCTGTCTCAAAAAGACCCCCCCCACACACAAAAAGAGCACTGACTGCTCTTGCAGAGCACTGGGGCTCGATTCCCAGCACCCACTTGGTGGCTAAGAACGGTCTTTGAGCCGGGCTTGGCGGTGCATGCCTTTAATCCTAGCACTTGGGAGGCAAAGGCAGATGCAGATGGATCTCTGTGAGTTCAAGGCCAGCCTGGTCTACAGAGTGAGTTCCAGGACAGCTGGGGCTACAGGGAGACCCTGTCACAAAACAACAACAAAACCCCCCTAATGCCTCTAGATGAAAACAAAAACAAAATCTAGTGCCTCACCTACGCTTGAAGATATGAGGTGGAGGGGGGAAGAGCAGTTACCTGAAGCTTAGCGGTGACATGTCATCATCCTCTAAATTCCAGCCCCTGAGGTCCAGGGGGACTTGAGTCCTCCTGGAGGGACCTCAGCATTGGTGCTCAAATTCTAGACTCCAGGGTGTCACAGGGTGAACCAGACTCCTGTCCCATGAGGACTCAGGTTCCTTTCCATGCCCCAAGATGTGCTTCCTGCTTCCTCCTCTTGGACCCCAGATGAGAGCAGCATCCGAGAATGACTGCCCTTTAGGCTGAGAGAGACCATTTTAACCTGAATCTAAGCTTCCTTTCACTTCCCTTTCCAGAACACACTTGCTGCTTTTAGGGCTGGAAGTGGAAAGCTGTACCTCTCCCTGGGTCTGCTTGACACTCTGACCCTCTCAGCCAGCACTCTCTAGGGTCTGCAGTCAGAAAACAAACAAAAACCCCTCAAGGGTAGCTGATTAAACAGAGCTAAACTCGCTAAGCTTTTTGTTTGTTTGCTTGTTCAGGATTTTTGGGAAACAGTCTTGGTATGTAGTTCTGGCTGGCCTGGAACTAAATTCTATAGAACAAGCAGAACTTGAACTTGAAGCAATCCTCCTGCCTCAGCCTTCCAAGTGCTGAGTTACAGATATGTATCACTGGGGAGGACCACAGTGAGTTGAAAGCCAATCTGAGCTACATAGAGAATGCCAAGCCAGCAAGATACAGAGACCCTGACTCAAAAAAACCCAAATGAGCCGAGCATGGCGGTATACACCTTTAATCTCAGCACTCAGGAGACTAAGTCAGGTGGATTCTATGAGGAGGCCAGCTTGGTCTTAGCATGTTCCAGGCCAGCTAGGGCTACAAGGATAAAGGCTCATACTGCCAAATTTGATCACCTGAGTTTGAACTCCAGCACCCATATGGTGGAAGGCTCACTTCCACAGGTTGTCGTCCTAACTCCCACACACCTGCATGGCACACTCTTTCTCTTCCCAGACATATAATAAAAAAGAGTTGCCATGGTTGCATACATCTTTATCACAGCACTTGTGAGGCAGAGGCAGACAAGTATCTGTCAATTTGAGGTCCGCCTGGTCTACATAGTGAGATCCTGTCGTCAACAACAACAAGCCACCAAATGAATAAACAAAAACTTGAAAGGGAAATAATCTGAAAATAATTACTTGCAACAGAAACATATTTGAAAAATATTCCACTAAAGGGGCTGGAGAGATGGCTCAGTGGTTAAAAGCACTGCTTCTGCAGAGAACCTAACTGATTCCCTTCATCTACCTGGCTTACAACTGTCTCTAATTCCAGCTCCAGGAATCCAAATGCTCTCTTCTGGGTTCCCTGGGCACTGCATGCACATGGTACATTACATACATGCAGGCAAAACACTTATATACAGAACATATCTAAAAAATGTAAATCCCACTAGGCTAAACATTAATATATAAAATTCTTTAGTAGTAGAGAATCTAGAGAAAATGTCCATGACTCTTTAAAAAAAGTACTGTCGCTGGGTATGGTGGCACATGCCTTTAATCCCAGCACTTGGATCTCTATAAGATCAATGTCAGCCTGGTCTACATAGCAAGTTGCAGGCCAGCTGGGGCTATAGGGAGACCCTGTTTTAAAAGGACCAAAAAAAAGTGCTGTGGAGCTGGGCATGGTGGCGCACGCCTTTAGCCTTTAGTCCTAGCACTTGGGAGGCAGAGGCAGGCAGATCTTTGTGAGTTCAAGGCCAGCCTGGTCTACAAAGTGAGTTCCAGGATAGCTGGGGCTACAGGGAGACCCTGTCTCGAAAAGACAAAAAAAAAAGTTGCTGTGGAGAGAATGATTATTAGAAGGGTAACCTGGATTTGTAGTAATCACACTCAAAGGAGGAGGAGCAGTTAGTCCCTTTCCTTCTAGCAGTGCCTTGAGCCAACAGCAGTGCAGTTCACTGAAGTATCATTGACTTTTTTTTTTTTTAATTTATTTCTGTATGTGTATGAATGTACTGTCTGCATGCAAGTTTGTGCACCCGTGTCGTGCAATGCCTCGGCGGTCAGAAGAGGGTGTCGGAATCCCCTGGAACTGGTGTTCTCCTGGAATTGGGGTTTCAGACGGTTCTCGGCTGCCATGTGGGTGCTGGGGATCGAACCTGGGTCCTCTGTAAGAGCAGTCGGCGCTCTTAACCGCTAGGCCATCTCTCTAGCCCAGTATCATTGACTTTTAATATTATCATCATATCTGAAAAGAACCCAAAGAAAGAATGGTTGTCATGGGTTAAGTCTGGTCCTTCAAATGGACATGTTGAAGGCTGACATTTAGAACCTCCACATGTGACCTCACCTGGAAATTGGGGATCGCAGATGCAGTTATCTTAAGATAAGACAGGAGGAAAATGGACCCTTCCTTCCTAGGGACCTAGAATAAGGAGAAGATGCTCGTCAGTGGTTGACTTGCTTTGTCCTCTCTAGTGTCCTTGTAGGAAGACAGCTGTGTGAAGAAAGTCAAAAACCCCTCCCCCCATATGAAGATAGAGATGGTTCTGCAGCTGTAAGCCAAGGGGAAACAGAGAACCCCAGTAGGTCCTGCAGAGCTGTGAGGACACAGGAAGGACTACGTCTGCAGGTCTCAGAAGCAGTGTTCCAGTCCAGACTTCTAGCCTCCAGAATCCTGAGACAACAGCCTCGTGTTAGGACACCAAGCCTGTGGCTCTTGTTGCAGGAGTCCTGGCTGACTTACTCAAAACAGCACTTACCACCCACAGTGTCACATACCTGTTATCTCAACAGCTTAAGAGTCAGAGGCAGGAGGATTGGTTGAATCCATGAGTTTAAGACCAACTATACAGCATTGGATTATAGTGGACCCTATTTAAAAATATATACATAAATGAATGAGCTGGTTATAGCAGGAATTCTAGAACTTGGGAGGTGGAGGTAGGACAATTGCCACAGGTTCTGGACAAGCCTGGGCTACACAGTGAAACCCTCTTTAATGCTGAGCCCTCTCTCCAGCCCCTTGTTTTCACTTTTTTCCGACAGGGCTTCACTGTGTAGCCCAGCTCAGCCCAGTTCAGGTTCTCTATGAGAAGCTAGTGCTCTCTTTTGTTACTTTATTTTTTTTTGGTCTTTTTGAGACAGGGTCTCCCTGTAGCTCTGGCTGTCCTGGAACTCACTCTATAGACCAGGCTGGCCTTGAACTCACAGAGATCCACCCGCCTCTGCCTCCCAAGTGCTAGGATTGTTACTTTTTTTGAGACAAGGTTTCCCCAACTGGCCTGGAACTTGATATGTAGACCTGCCTGGCATTGATCTTATAGAGATTTGCCTGCTTCTGCCTCCAAGTAGTGGGATTAAAGGTATGTGCCACGAGGCCCAGTGATAGCACTTATTTAAAGAGTCATGGACATTTTCTCTAGATTCTCTACTACTAAATAATTCCCTTTTTTTAAATATTTTATTATTTTTTTATGTGTATGAATGTACTGTCTGCATGTAGGTCTGTGCACCCATGTCGTGCAATGCCGCGGAGGTCACAAGAGGGTGTCAGATTCTCCTGGAACTGGAGTTCTCCTGGAATTGGAGTTACAGATAGTTCTCAGCCACCATGTGGGTGCTGGGGATCGAACCCGGGTCCTCTGCAAGAGCAGTCGGTGCTCTTAACCACTAGGTCATCTCTCCAGCCCCAATAATTCCTTTTTTAAATTATTATTTTTTTGGTCTTTTTGAGACAGGGTCTCCCTGTAGCCCCAACTGTCCTCAGCCGCCATGTGGGTGCTGGGGATCGAACCAGGGTCTTCTGCAAGAGCAGTCGGTGCTCTTAACCGCTAGGCCATCTCTCCAGCCCTACATTTTTTTAAAATGTGTATGAATGGTACTGTCTGCATGTAGGTTGGTGCACCCGTATCGTGCAATGCTGCAGAGGTTAGAAGAGGGCGTCAGATTCCCTTGGAACTAGAGTTAAAGATGGTTCTTAGCTGCCATGTGGGTGCTGGGAATTGAACCTGGGTCCTCTGCAAGAGCAGTTGGTGGTCTTAACTGCTGAGCCATCTTTCCAGCCCCGGATTTACATTTTTTAGATACCTTCTTTGTATGAGTGTTTTGCTTGCATGTATGTAAGTGTACCAGGGAAGCCAGAAGAGGGCATTTGGATTCTTGGAGCTGGAGTCACCATATAGGCACATGATTTTTATTTTATTTTATTTTTTGTCTTTTTGAGACAGGGTCTCCCTTAGTCTCAGCTGGCCTGGAACTTGAACTCACAGAGATCCGCCTGCCTCTGCCTCCCAGTGCTAGGATTAAAGGCGTGCACCACTATGCCCAGCTAGGCACAAGAATTTTAAATAACATTCTGAGTTGGCACCAAAGCCTCCGCCTGCCCTAGTCACTGCTTTCCCTCCCAGGCTTCCAATACTGGTTCTCTAGTTTCTTGAATCCTCCAATGCAGGAAGGAATTGGAATTGAAGGAAAGCAAGGCAGGAAAGCTCTTATCGAGATAGGTACAGTCCACAGGCTGTCTTCCACTCTTGGCCAAACAGCTACTGCAACTGGCTGCATCCAGTGCTTTCTGAGGTGATCCCGTGGGATCCTTGGAGCGGTAACTGCCAATTTTGATTGTCAATTTTTTTTTATTTTTGTATTTTCAAGACAGGGTCTCCCTATAGTCCCAGCTGGCCTGGAACTGGCTATGTAGACCAGGCTGGCCTTGTACTCACAGAGATCCGCCTGCCTCTGCCTCCTCAGTGCTAGGATTTGCCACTACATACAACTGGTCAATTTGATGGGATTTAGAATCATCATGGTAACAAGCCTCTGGACATGTCTGTGAGGGAGTTTCTCAGGCTAATTGGGCTGGCACCATTCTGTGGGCTAGGACTGAGTAAAGAGCAGAAAGTGAGCTGAGCAGCAGCATTCTCTTTGCTTCCTGACTAGATGCAATGTGACAAGCACCTCATGCTCCTGCAGTCATGCCTTCCCCACCATGCTGGATGCACCCTCAAACTGTGAGCCGAGATAAACCCTTCATTCCTTGTCAGGTAATGTTACAGCGATGGGAAAATGACATATTGCAGAAGCTGGCTTTGCCTCCGGCATCTCAGTACAGGGTCCCCACAGGCCTTGCATAATAAGACTCTCAAGCAACTATACATAGTGTGGTGTAATTTTTCTGCAAAATAATTCCTGTAGCCTGGCTCCAATACTCTGGTGAGGCAGAACATCATAGTGAGCTGCTATAGAGGAAAAGTCTGGTTACCTCAAGGTCACCATAAAGGTGGGGAGAAAGGGAGATGGAAAGGGACCATAGGCAAGGACAAGATAACCTCTTTAAAGGGACCATAGGCCGGGCGTGGTGGCGCACACCTTTAATCCTAGCACTCAGGAGGCAGAGGCAGGCGGATCTTTGTGAGTTCAAGGCCAGCCTGGTCTACAGAGCGAGTTCCAGGACAGCTGGGGCTACAAGGAGACCCTGTCTCAAAAAGACCAAAAAAAATAAAAAATAAAAAAAATAAAGGGACCATAGACAAGGACAAGATAACCCCTTTAAAGGGACCATAGACAAGGACAAGATAACCTTAAAGGGACCATAGACAAGGACAAGATAACCTCTTTAAAGGATGCCCCCAGGGGCTGGAGAGATAGCCTAGCGGTTGAGAGCACCGACTGCTCTTGCAGAGGACCTGGGTTCGATCCCCAGCACCCACATGGTGGCTAAGAACCGTCTGTGACTCTAATTCCAGGAGAACTCCAGTTCCAGGGGAATCCGAGACCCTCCTCTGACCTCCACGGCATTGCACGACGCGGGTGCACAAACCTCCATGCAGGCAGTACACTCATACACATACAAAAAAAAAAAAAAATGATGCCCCCAATGCCCTACCTCCTCCAGCCCACCTCCAATAGCGCATCCATGAGCTTAACAGATTAACCTGCATTTCAGTTTAGTCCTTCAAGATCCAATCCCTTGTATTAGTTACCTCTGTTGCTATGAACACCATGACCAAAGGCAATTTAATGAAGACGTTATTTTGGCTTATGGTTGCTGGTTGAGAGTCTATAATGGTGGAAGAGGTTTAACAGCAGGTGGTTTGGGCAGGAAGCTGAGAGATCACGCCTCAGCCACACATAGGAAAAGGAGTCAGCTGAAGTGGGTGAGACTACATTCTCACAGCCGGTGACTGTATTTCCTCCAGCATGGTTTCATGTCGTAAAGGTTCCATAAGCACCCCAAACAGTGCCACCAACCAGGAACCAGCTGTTCAGACACATGAGCCTATGGGGGACTTTTTTTTTTTTTTTTTGAGACAGGGTCTCCCTGTAGCCCCAGCTGGCCTGGAACTCACTCTGTAGACCAGGCTGGACTTGAACACACAGAGATCCATCATCAGCCTTTTAGGATTAAAGGTGTGCACCACCATGGCCCTGGGACATTTCTTATTCAAATCACCATACCCTTTCAATACCACCACCAGCTGGGGACCAAGCCTTTAACTGGAGCTTTTAGAGCCACCCATTGAGTCAGCCTCCCTATATATTCCAGGTTTATCTAAGACTGTGTTTCAAGGCCTCCACCTCCCAATGCTAGGATTACATGAATCCCAGGGCCCAGCTCCTTTGGAACCACTTTATATCCAAACTGCAACAGCCCTGAATGTTTAAGTGGTTCATCCTCAAATCTTGGATGTACCCATGTGTCCCCGAGGCCCACTGCATTCTAGTCACTTCTTGCTCATCCTGCCAGGTCAGCATGTCGTCTTCACATACTGTGGAGCCATAAAGGGCTCTGCTGACTTTGTCTAGGCACAGACATGGCTAATAAAAGCCCTTCTGCTCTCTGGTGGTGAATGCCTGTAATCCCAGGTATTCAGGAGGCTGAGGTAAGTGGTTTGGCACACCCTGGGCAACTCAGCAGGACCTTGTCTCAAAATAAAGGACTACGGATGTAGCTTAGTGGTAGTGCTTGCACACGTGTAAGGCTCAATCCCCAATACCTACCGCCAAAAGATGGCCCTAGTAAGGGGGCCAATTATGTCATCCCAAAATTATGTTGAGGTCTTAATCCCCAGTTCCTTAAAATGTGACATTTGGAGGAGGCACTTAATCTTAAATGAAGACAGATATTAGAATGCAGGCCTTAATCTAAAAAAATATTTCATGTGTATGTTTCAGTTGCATGTATATTTAGGCCAGAAGAGGGTGCTAGAACTCCTGGAACTGGAATTACAGATGGTTGTTAGCCACCATGTGGGTGCTACAAGAACTGAATCCCATTCTCTGGAGAACAGCCAGTGCATTACTTGTCTCTGCATGCATACTGAATATGTTTGTGATGGTCAACACTGTCAACTGGACAGGATCTAGAATCACCTAGGAGACTAATCTGTGCACGTCAGTAAGGGAGTTTCTAGGTTTGAGTTATTGCAGTGGGAAGATCCACCTTAACTGGGGCAGCAGCACTCCATGGGGCCAGGTTCTGGACTGAAGGAGACATGGAGCTGAGCACGGGCATCCTGCTGTCCTTCGTATTTCTGGATGTAACGTGACCAGCTGCCTCACACTCCTGCTGCTGCGTCCTCCCCATGATGGACTATACCCTGAACTCTTCTGTAAGATGCATTTGTCAGGTATGTCACAGCAATGAAAAAAGTAACTAATACAGTATTGATTTGCACTGTTGAATAGACTTACTGTGCAGGAATCAGTGTTTCTCACTCAGTGCAGGAAGGAGCAGGGCCAGCCCTTCTTCAGCTTTGCCTGGTGACGCCATACTGCTTTTTGGACTGGCAATAACTTCACCATCTCAGCAGAGGTTCACATAGCTCCCTGTCTTTAGCACTATTTTGGCACTTTGGGGCATTTACATTTGTTGGTTTTGTGACCAATCAGTGGGCAGAGGGCCTTCTCTCTACCTGGAGAGAAACTAGGGGGAGACAGGACCCTTGTACTCATTTGCTAGCAGAGTAAAGGCGGCAGGCAGACGGCGCCCCCTAGTGTTAAATTCATGTGGGTGCTGGGAATCAAACCTGGGTCCTCAACCGCTGAGCCATCTCTCCAGCCCCTCGAGTAGTCTTTTCATGTCTACCTTTAGTACAGCAGACCGAGCTACTAGTGTGAAGAACCAGCAGAGTGGCAAAGGCAGTGGCTTGGCAGCAGGGTGACAACAGTTGCACAGTTGGCATGACACATCACAGAAGCAATGGAGTGGTTAGCGGCATTGATAGCTGCCAAAGAGGCAGTGCCTCAGAACCAGCAGCAGCAGCAGCAGCAGCAAAAAACAAAACAAAAACAAACAAACAAACAAAAAAAAAAACGCAGCTGCCTCCTCAATAGTGATCATTATGACAGAGCAGAGCAAGAAGATGCTGAGGAGCTCCAAGAACATGACCACGATAGGAGCAAGGATGGTGGAGGTGGGCATGGTGGGGCATGCCTGTAATCCTAGCACTCAGGAGTCCGAGGCAGGAAAATCACAAATTCAAGACCATCCTGTACCACATAGTGACACCCTGCCCCATAAAACCAAAAAGAAAGCAGGGAGTGGTGGCACGTCTTTAATCCCAGCCCTCCAGGAGATAAGAGACTGGTGGATCTCTGTGAGCTCAAGAGCAGCCTGGTCTACATAGTGAGCTCCAGGCCAGCTGGGACTAAAGGGAGACCCTGTCTCAAAAGGACCAAAAAGAAAGGGGGCGGGGAATATATATATATGTATATATATATATTTTTTAAGTATTTTATTTTTTTTTATTTTTTGGTCTTTGAGACAGGGTTTCCCTATAGCCCCAGCTGTCCTGGAACTCACTCTGTAAACCAGGCTGGCCTTGAACTCACAAAAATCCACCTGCCTCTGCCTCCCAAGTGCTAGGATTAAAGGTGTGCGCCACCATGCCCGGCTTTATTTTTTATTTTTTTTTTAATTTTTTTTTCTTTTTTTTTTATTATTATTTATTTTTGCATGTGTATGAATGTATTGTCTGCATAGCAGGTCTGTGCACCCATGTCGTGCAATGCCGCGGAGGTCAGAAGAGGGTCTCGGATTCCCCTGGAACTGGAGTTCTCCTGGAATTGGAGTTACAGATGGTTCTTAGCCGCCATGTGGGTGCTGGGGATCGAACCTGGGTCCTCTGCAAGAGCGTCGGTACTCTTAACCGCTAGGCTATCTCTCCAGCCCGCCCGGCTTTATTTTTTATGTGTATGAATGTACTGTCTGTATGTAGGTTTGAGCGCCCTTGTCATGCAATGCTGCGGAGGTCAGAAGAGGGTGTCAGATTTCCCTGGAACTGGAGTTAGACAGTTCTTAGCTGCCATGTAGGTGCTGGGAACTATATGTTATATGTAGTTCTTACAGAGTAAGAACCCGGGTCCTTACTCTGAACTGCTAGGCCATCTCTCCAGCCCTGGGAGGGAATATTTTAATACTCTATTATTCAAACATCAACCAGGCACAGTAGCTCATTCCTGCAATCCTAGCACTTGAAAGGCAGAGGCAGGCAGATCTCTGTGTGTTCAAGGCCAGAGTAAGTTCCAGGCCAGCCGTCTATGTGGCTCCAGGGAGACCCTGTTTCAAAAACACAGAAAAGGCAATGTGAAGAACCAGAAGTTCCAGGTATTTGTCAAAACCACCCCCAGACCCAGGAACTGTAACACTGTTGAGTGCCTATCCGTAAGCTGCAGCACCAGTATTCCCTGACTGAATTCCTAGGCCTACAAGACTTGTTATGCCAGGACTGGAGAGATGGCTCAGCGGATAAGAGTGCCGGATAAGAGCACTGCTGCTCCTGCAGTTCGATTCCCAGCACCCACATGGCTGGTGGCGGGTAAGAAGCATCTTTAAGCCAGGCATGGTGGCGCAGGCCTTTAATCCTAGCACTTGGAAGGCAGAGGCAGGTAGACTTCTGTAGACAGCTGGGGCTATAGGGAGACCCTGTCGAAACACCAGAAGCAGCAGATGGCTCCCCCAGCCAGTTCACCAAACAAGATGTACAGCCTGGTTATATAGCCAGAAAAGGCATGTTTGCACCAATCACAGCAATATACTGTCTCTTGTAATTATCAGTCACACAGCACTCTCTCTGGTAGCCTAACAGAGGTAGTGATCTTCCATCAGGTCTAGATGGACATAGCTTGCAGGGCCACCTAGAGTCAGTGAAGCTTATCACAGCAAAAAGGCCAGTACTATTAAAAATATTTTATTACTTTCATTTATGTGTATGAGTGTATTGCCTGCATGCATTTAAGTGCAGCCATGCTGTGCAGTGCCCACAGAGGTCAGAAGAGGGTGTTGGATTCCCTGTACCTGGAGTTATAGGCAGTTGTCAGCCACCAAGTGGGTACTGGAATTCAAACCTGGGTCCTCTGCAAGAGCAGCCAGTGCTCTTTTAACTGCTAAGCCATTTATCCCACCCCATAGTAATGACTAGTTAAAACCGTCCTGGATGAGGCTATACCTTCAGGAGCCAAAGAAAAGGCTGTAGCCAGGGCGTGGTGGTGCATGCCTTTAATCCCAGCACTTGAGAGGCAGAGGCAGGAAAGACAAAGACACACACACACACACACACACACACACACACACACACACAAAGAAAGAAATGGTTGTAGACAAGTGTAGTTTCTTCAAGGCACCAGTGGTGTGTTCAAAACAGCAGAACGGGCATAGGGATCTCTGGCTGGCTGTCTGACAGTTCTTTTGCTCAAGGAAACTAGGTGGCATGGGAATTCAAGAGCTATCAATAGGAAGTCAAATTGTCCTAGCCCCAGTATCTTTGGTTATTAACAGAAAACTGAACACTAGGAATACTTGTAATTGTTTTTTTTTTTAACATGAATGTGCTCAGAAGGAATACTTATAATTGTAACCTAAAGAATTTTTTATTTTATTTATTTTTTAGACAAACTATTTAAAAAAAATTTTTAATTATTTTTTATGTGCATACCATCTGCATGTAGGTTGGTGCACCCATGTCGTGCAATGCTGCGGAGGTCAGAAGAGGTGGTCAGATTGCCCTGGAACTGGAGTTAAAGACAGCTCTTAGCCGCCATGTGGGTGCTGGGAATCGAACCTGGGTCCTCTGCAAGAGCAGTTGGTACTCTTAACCTCTGGGTCATCTCTCCAGCCCCATTAAAGAATTAAAAAAAAAAATTTAGTTCATTTAAAATTATGTGTTTGTGTCTGGGGATGGTATATGCAAATGAGCATTTATGGAGGCCAGAAGAGGCACCCAATAGTGCTGGGAACTAAACTCAAGTTCTTCTTGAAGAACATTACTCGCTGTTAATAAGGAACTTAAGATTTTTTTTTTTTTGGTCTTTTTTTGAGACAGGGTCTCCCTGTAGCTCTGGCTGTCCTGGAACTCACTCTGTAGACCAGGCTGGCCTCGAACTCACAGAGATCTGCATGCCTCTGCCTCCCAAGTGCTAGGATTAAAGGCGTGGGCCACCACGCCCGGCCGGAACTTAAGATTTTAAAGTTATTAACAGTAAGTCCAGAATAACAACGGACTTCTCATGGCAAACGATGAAGGCAAGAAGAACCTGGAGCAAAGCATTCCCAGTGTTGAGGGACAATGGATGCCAGCCCAGGTTACTATACCCAGCAAAAATGTCAATCATAGTGGAAGGAGAGAGGAAAATCTTCCATGACATAAACAACTTGAAAGACTACATGTCCGGAAAACCAACCCTTCAGAGAATACTTGAAGCAATTCAAAGAACAGAAGAAAGGAGCAACCAACCCCAGGCA